>JAQOWT010000055.1:0-73122 GCA_030407085.1 Trichopria drosophilae | reverse complement strand
AAAGTTATAACGATTGATTATAAGAACATAAAGAATCTGATGATTTTAAAACGTCCTATTTTATAAACAAGTAAGGGTGTTCATTGTTTAAAAATGATTTTATATCAATTCCAAAGGCTTCAAGAATATTATCAGCCAAATACATAAAATGAACACCCTGGGTTGCAAAGTTATAACGATTTGTTTTTAAAAACATAACGAATCGGACGAATTGAAACGGTCTTTATTAAACAATTAAGAGCGTTCATTTTTTTTAAAATCATTTTTTATATCAACATCTAGACGCCTTAAGAAAACTTTTCTGCAAAATTCAGAAAACGAACACCCTTTGTTGCAATTTTATAAACGATTTGTTTATAAGAATATAACTAATCTGACGATTTTAAAGGTGTTTTTTTTAAAAAATTAAGGGTGTTTATTTTTTAAAAATGATTTTATTCATCACATCTAAAGGCTTCAAGAATCTTTTCTGCAAAAATATAGAAAATGAACACCCTGGGTTGCAAAGTTATAACGTTTGTTTATAAGAATATAACGAAGCTGTCGGTTTTAACGGTCTTTTTTTAAACAATTTACGGTGTTAATTTTTAAAAAATGAATTCTATAACACTTCCATAGGCTTCAAGAATCTTTTTTCTGCAAAATACATAAAATGAAACTCCCATCCCTGGGTTGCACAGTTTTATAACGATTGTTTTTATAGACACATAACTAAACGGACGAATTGGAACGGTCTTTTTTATAAACCATTAAGGGTGTTCATTTTTTAAAAATGATATTAAATCACTTCCAAAAGCTTCAAGAAAAATTATCTGCAAAATACATAAAATGAACACCCTGGGTTGCCAAAGTTATAACTATTGTTTTTTAAGAACATACCGAATCGGACGAATTGAACGAGGTCTTTTTTAAACAATTAAGAAGCGTTCATTTTTTAAAATAAATTTTATATCACAATCTGTATAAGCGCCTTAAGAATCATTTCCTGCAAAATTCCGAAAACGAAACACCCCTTTGTTGCAATGGGTTTATAACGATATGTATATAAAGGAATATAACGAATCTTGAACGATTTTAAAGGGTGTTTTTTTAAACAATTAAGGGTGTTTATTTTTTAAAAATGATTTTATATCACATCTAAAAACTTCAAGAATCTTTTCTGCAAAATTCAGAAAACGAACAACCCTTTGTTACAATGATTTTATATCACTTCCAAAGGCTTCAAGAATCTGTATCTGCAAAATTACAAAGAATGAACAATAACGCCTCTGACGACTTTAAACGGTCTTTTTATTAAACAATTAAGGGTGTTTATTTTTTAAAAATGATTTTTATACAAAAAAAAAAAAAAACATCTAAAAGCTTCAAGCATCTTTTCTGCAAAATTCAGACAAATGAACACCCTTTGTTGCAAAGTTATAAACTATTGAATTATAAGAACATAAAGAATCTGATGATTTTAACGGTCTTTTTATAAACAATTAAGGGTGTTCATTTTTTAAAAATGAATTTTATATCAATTCCAAAGGCTTCAAGATTATTATCTGCCAAATACAAAAAATGAACACCCTTTGGGTTGACAAAGTTATAACGATTGTTTTTAAGAACATAACGAATCGATGACGAAGTTGAACGGTCTTTTTTTAAACAATTAAGAGCATTCATTTTTTAAAAATAATTTTATATCACATCTAAAAACGCCTTAAGAATCTTTTCTGCAAAATTCAGAAAACGAAACACCCTTTGTTGCAAATGTTATAACGATTGTCATAGTTATAACGATTATTTTTTAAGAACATAACGCCTCTGACGACTTTAACGGTCTTTTTTAAACAATATAGTGTTGAATTTTTTTAAAATGATTCTATATCACTTCCAAACGCTTGCGAGAATCTTTTTCTGCAAAAAACATAAAATGAACACCCTTTGTTACAATTGTTTATAGACGATTGTTTATAAGAAAATAACGCCTCTTGACGATTTTAAACGGTCTTCTTATTAAACAATTAAGGGTGTTTATTTTTTTAAAAATGATTTTATACACATCTAACGAAGCTTAAGACTTTAACATTTTCACAAACAATTCAGGGTGTTTATTTTTTTAAAAAAATGAACACCCTTTGTTGCAAAGGTATAACGATTGTTTATATAGAACATCTAAAAGCTTCAAGAATCTGGATTGCTCTGAGAGTAACGGTTATGATAATTTTAAACGCTCTTTATATTCAAACATTTAAGTGTGTTCAATTTTAAAACGAATGATTTTAAGAACATAACGAATCGGACGAATAGAACGGTCTTTTTTAATTTATATCACATCCAAAGGTTTCAAGAATAGTTGTCTGCTAAAATACATAAAATGAACACCCTGGGTTGCAAAGTTATAACGATTGTTTTTTAAGAACATCACGAATCGGAGCGAATAGAACGGTCTCGGTCTTTTAAAAAACAATTTAAGAGGGTTCATTTTTTAAAAATAATTTTATATCACAATCTAAACGCCTTAAGAATCTTCTTTCCTCTGCAAAATTCAGAAAACGAACACCCGTTGTTGCAATGTTATAACGATTGTTTATAGAATAATAACGCCTCTTACTACGACTTTAAACGGGTCTTTTATTAAACAATTAAGGGTGTTTATTTTTTAAAAATGATTTTATATCACATCTAAAAGCTTCAACAATCTTTTCTGCAAAATTACAGAAAATTGAACACCCATTGTTTAATTGTTGCAAAGTTATATACGATTAGCTTTATAAGAACATAAAGAATCTGACGATTTTAACGGTCGTTTTATTAAACAATTAAGGGTGTTCATTTTTTGTAAAAATGCTTCTAAAATCACTTCTAAAAGGCTTCAAAAATCTTTTCCTGCAAAGTTATAACAATTGTTTCAGAAAATGAAACACCCTTTTTTTGTTATAGGGGTGACAATAGTTATAACGATTGTTTATAAGAATATAACGCCTCTGACGACTTTAACAGTCTTTTATTAAACAATTAAGGGTGTTTATTTAAGGGTGTTTATTTTTTAAAAATGATTTTATATCACATCTAAAAGCTTACAACAATCTTTTCCTGCAAAATTCAGAAAATGAACACCCTTTGTTGCAAAGTTTATAACGATTTGATTATAAGAACAAAACGAATCTGATATTTTAACGGTCTTATAATTAAACAATTAAGGGTGGTTTCATGTTTTTTTAAAAATGATTTTATATCAATTCCAAAAGGCTTCAAGGAATTTTTATCTGCCAAATACCTAAAATGACCACCCTTTAAAAATGGGTTGCAAAGTTATAACGATTGTTTTTAAAAACATAACGAATCGGAGACGAATAGAACGGTCTTTTTAAAACAAATTCAGAAGCCGTGTTCATTTTAACAAAATAATTTTATATCACATCTAATACGCCTATAAAATCTTTTTCTGCAAAATTCAGAAAACGAACACCCTTTATAACGATTGTTTTTAAAAATTGCAAATGTTATAACGATTGTTTAAAGAATATAACGAATCTGACGATTTTAAAGGTGTTTTTTTAAACAATTAAGGGGTTTTATTTTTTAAAAATGATTTTATATCAACAACTAAAAGCTTCAAGAATTTGATCTTTTCTGCAAAATCAGAAAACGAACACCCTTTGTTTACACATGTTTATAACTGATTATTTAAAAAGAACTATAACTCCTCTTACGACTTTAACGGTCTTTATTAATAAACAATTAAGTTGTTCAGTTTTTAAAAATTCAGATTTTTATGATCACATCCTAAAAGCTATCACGAATCTTTCTAAGCATATAAAGAATCAGAATGATTTTATATCACCCTAAAAGCTTGTTGCAAAAAATGTTTATATAACGATTGAGTATAAGAAACATAAAGAATTTGTCTGAAAAGATGATTTTAAACGGTCTTTTTAAAACAATTAAAGTGTGTTCATTTTTTAAAAATAGATTTTATATCAATTCCAAAGGCTTCAAGAATAATATCTGCAAAATACATAAAATTAACACCCTGGGTTGCAAAGTTATACACGATTTGGTTTTAAAGAACATAACGAATCGGACGAATTAGAACGGTCTTTTTTAAACAATAAAGAGTGTTCATTTTTTAAAAATAATTTTATAGCACATCTAAAACGCCTTCAAGAATCTTTCTTTCTCTGCAAAATATCAGAAAACGAGCACCCTTTGTTGCAAATGTTATAACGATTGCTTATAAGAATATAACCCTCTGACGAACTTTAACGTCTTTTATAATCAATTAAGTGTTTATTTTTTAAAAAATGATTTTATATCAACATCTCAAAGCATCAAGAATCTTTTATGCAAAATTCAGAAAATGAACATCCCTTTGTTGCAAAGTTTATAACGATTGATATATAAGAACAAAACGAATTCTGATGATTTTAACGGTCATTTTATAACAATTAAGGGTGTTCATTTTTTTAAAAATGATTTTATATCAATTCCAAAGGCTTGTATATACAAAGAATTATTATCTGCCAAATACATAAAATGAACATTTAAAAATGATTTTGTTTTTAAGAACATAACGAATCGGACGAATTGAACGGTCTTTCCCTGTGTTGCCAAAGTTAATACGATTGTTTTTTTTAAGAACATAACGAAATCGAACGAATTGAAAACGGTCCCTTTTTTAAACAATTAAGAGCGTTCATTTTTTAAAAATAATTTTATATCACATCTAAAACGCCTTCAAGAATCTTTTCTGCAAATTCCGAAAACGAACACCCTTTGTTGCAAATGTTATAACGAATTGTTTATAAGAATAGAAACGCCTCTGACGACTTTAACGGTCCTTTTTTTAAAAACAATTATAGGTGTTAATTTTTTAAAAATGATTCTATTACTCACTTCCGAAAAGGCTTTCAAAAATCTTTTCTGCAAAATACATAAAATGAACACCCCTTTGTATACAATGTTAAAAGCGAGTAGTTTATAAGAATATAAACGCCTCTGACGATTCTTTTCTGCAAAATTCAGAAAATGAACACCCTTTGTTGCAAAGTTATAACGATTGATTATAAGAACATAAAGAATCTGATGATTTTAACGGTCTTTTATAAACAATTAAGGGTGTTCATTTTTTAAAAACGGTGGTCTTTTATTAAACAATTAAGGGTGTTTATTTTTTTTAAAATGATTTTATATCACAATCAACAAGCTTCAAAGAAACTTTACCACAAAATTCAGGAAAAAGAACACCCTTTGTTGCAAAGTTTATAAACGATTGTTTATAAGAACATAAAGAATCTGATGATTTTAACGCTTCTTTAATTCAAACATTTAAGTGTGTTCATTTTTTAAAAATGATTTTTAAAATATCACTATCCACTAGGTTTCAAGAATATATATCTGCAAAATACATAAAATGAACAGCTGCAAAATTCAGAAAACGAACACCCTGGGTTGCAATGTTTATAACGATTGTTTGATTGTTTTTAAGAACATAACGAAATCGGACGAATAGAACGGTCTTTTTAACGGTCCTTTTTTAACAATTAAGAGCGTTCATTTTTTAAATTATAAGAATATAACGCCTCTGACGATTTTAACGGTCTTTTATTAAACAATTAAGGGTGTTTATGTTTTAAAAATAATTTTATATCACATCTAAACGCCTTAAGAATCTTTTCTGCAAAATTCAGAAAACAACACCCTTTGTATGCAATTTATACCGATTGTTTATAAGAATATAACGCCTCTGACGACTTTACCGGTCTTTTATTAAACAATTAAAGGGTGTTTATTTTTTAAAAATGATTTTTATTATCACATCTAAAAGCTTCAACAATCTTTTCTGCAAAAGTTCAGAAAATGAACAACCCTTTTGCAAAGTTATAACGATTGATTAAAAGAACCATAAAGTAATCTGATTATTTTTAACGGTCTTTTTTATAAACAATTAAGGGTGTCTCATTTTTTAAAAATGATTCTATATCAATTCCAAAGGCTTCAAAAATCTTTTCTGCAAAATACATTAAAAATGAACACCCTTAGTTACAAAGTTATAACGATTGTTTTTAAGCTTTGTTGCAAATGTTATAACGATTGTTTATAAGAATATAACGCCTCTGACGACTTTAACAGTCTTTTATTATACAATTAAGGGTGTTTATATTTAAAAATGATTTTATATCACATCTAAAAGCTTCAACAATCGTTTCTGCAAAATTCAGAAAATGAAAGCAACCCTTTGAGAGTTGTGCAAAGTTTATAAACGAATGATTATAAGAACACATAAAGAATCTGATGATTATAACGGTCTTTTTATAAACAATTAAGGGTGATCCTTTCTTTAAAAATGATTTAATAAGAATATAACGCCTCTGACGACTTTAACGGTCTTTTATTTATATCAATACCAAAGGCTTCAAGAATATTAACTGCCAAATACATAAAATGAACAAATGATTTTATATCACTTCTAAAAGCTTCAAGAATCTTTTCTGCAAAATTCAGAAAATGAACACCCCCTGGACGTTGCAAAGTTAATAACGATTGTTTTTAAAAACATAACGAATCGGACGAATTGAACGGTCTTTTTTAAACAATTATGAGCGTTCATTTTTTACAAATTAATTTATATCGACATCTAAACGCCTTAAGAATCTATCTTTTCTATAAACAATTAAGGGTGTTCATTTTTTAAAATTCCAGGAAAACGAAACTACCCATTGTTGCAATTTATAACGAATTTGTTTATAAGAATATAACGAATCTATCTGACGATTTTAAAGGTGTTTTTTTAAACAATTAATGGTGTTTATTTTTTAAAACCCTTTGTTGCAAAGTTATAACGATTGTTGATTTTATATCACATCTAAAGGCTTCAAGAATCATTTCATGCAAAATATAGAAAAATGAACACCCTGGGTTTGCAAAGTTATAACGTTTGGTTTTATAAGAAAATAACGAAGCTGTCGTTTTAATCGGTCTTTTTTTAAACAATTAAGGGTGTTAATTTTTTTTTTTAAAAATGATTCTAAATCACTTCCAAAGGCTTCAAGAATCTTTTTCTTTGTTCTGCAAATACATAAAATGAACACCCTGGGTTGCAAAAGATATAACGATTGTTTTTAAGAACATAACGAATCGGACGAATTGAACGGACTTTTTATAAACATATGTAAGGGTGTTTACTTTTTGTAAAAATGAATTTATATCACATCTAAACGCCTCAAGAATCTTTTCTGCAAATTACAGCTAACGAACACCCTTTGTTGCATATGTTTATAACGATTGTTTTATAAAAATATAACGAAACTGAAACGATTTTAAAGGGTGTTTTTAAACAATTAAGGGTGTTCATTATTCCCTTTGTTAAAAATGATTTTATATATCACATCTAAAGAGCTTCAAGAATCTTTTCTATTCAAAACTCAGAAAACGAACACCCTTTGTTTACAATGTTATAACGATTATTTTATAAGAATATAACGCCTCTGACTACTTTCACGGTCCTTTTATTAAATCAACACCCTTAAGGGTGTTGTTATTTTTTTAAAAATGATTGTTTAAATCACATCGAAAAGCACAAGAATCTTTTCTGCAAAATTCAGAAAATGAACACCCTTTGTTGCAAAGATTATAACGATTGATTAAAAGAAACTAAAAGAATCTGATGATTTTAAACGGTCTTTTTATAAACAATTAAGGGTGTTCATCCCTTTGTTAAAAAATGATTTTATATCATATTCCAAAGGCTTCAAGAATCTTATCTGCCAAATACATAAAAATGCGAACACCCTGGGTTGCAAAGTTATAAACGATTGTTTTTAAGAACATAACGAATCGGACGAATAGATCGGTCTTTTTTAAACAATTAAGACGTTCATTTTTTAAAAAATAAATTTTATAGCACATCTAAACGCCTTAAAGAATCTTTCTGCAAAATTCAGAAAACGAGAGCACCCTTTGTTGCAATGTTTATAACGATTGTTTATAAGAATATAACGCCTCTGACGACTTTAACTGGTCTTTTAAACAATTAAAACAATTAAGGGTGTTTAATTTTTAAAAATGATTTAATTAACCAAATCTAAAAGCTTCAAGAATCTTTCTGCAAAATTCATAAAATGAACTTCTGCAAAATTCAGAAAATGAACACCCGTTGTACAAAGTTATAACGATTGGATTATCAAGAACATAAAGATCTGATGATTTTTAACGGTCCTTCTTATTAAACAATTAAGGGTGTGTTCATTTTTTAAAAATGAATTTATATCCAATCTCAAAGCTTCAAGAATATTATCTGCCAAATACATAAAATGAACACCCTGGGTGTGCAAGTTATAAACGAATTTGTTTTTTAAGAACAAAACGAATCGGACAGAATTGAACGGTCTTTATTCAAACAATTTAAGAGCGTTCATTTAAATGATTTTAAAAATTCCAAAGGTTTCAAGAATATCACATGCAAACGCCTTAAAATGAAATCTTTTCTTCAAAATTCAGAAAACGAACACCCTTTGTTGCAATGTTATAACGATTGTTTATAATAATATATCGACTCTACGAATAGAACGGTCTATTTTAACGGTCTGTTTTTTAAACAATTATAGGGTGTTCATTTTGTAAAAATGATAACAATTAAGAGCGTTCATTTTTTAAAAATGATTCTATATCACCTTTGTTCCAAAGCTATAACGATAAACGCCTTCAAAAAACTTTTCTGCAAAATACTTAAATGAACATCCCTTTGTTACAATGTTATAACGATAGTGTTTATAAGAATATAACGCCTCTGACGATTTTTAAAACGGTCTTTTTATTAAACAATTAAAAGGTGTTTATTTATTTTAAAATTGATTTTATATCACATCTAAAAGCTTCAAGAAACTTTTTCCACAAAATTCAGAAATGAACAACCCTCTGTTGCAAAGTTATAACGATTGTTTATAAGATCATAAAGACTCTGATGATTTTAACGCCACCATTGTACAAACATTTAAGGGTGTTCATTTTGTTGCAAAGTTATAACGATTGTTTAAAAATGATTTTATATCACTTCCAAAGGTTTCAAGAATATTAATCTGCAAAATACATAAAATGGAACACCCTGGGTTTGCAAAGTTAAAACATGTTTTAAAAACATACGAATCGATCGAATTGAACGGTCCTTTTTTAACAATAAGAGCGTTCATTTTTAAAATAATATTTATATCAACATCTATAACGCCTTAAGAATCTTTTTAGCCAATTCATAAACGCGTCACCCTTTGTTTAAGATGTTATAAACGAATGTTATATAAGAATATAACGCCTCTGACGACTTTAACGGTCTTTTATTAAACAATTAAGGTGGTTTATTTGTTAATTTTTTAAAAATGATTTTTATATCACATCTAAAAGCTTCAAGAATCTTTTCTGCAAAGCACCAGAAAATGAACACCCTTGTTTGCAAAAGTATATAACGAGTAGATATATCAGAACATAAAGAATCAGATGATTTTAACGTGTCTTATTTATAAAGCAATTAAGGGTGTTTTCATTTCTGTCAAAATTCAGAAAACGAACACCCTTTGTTGCAAAGTTATAACGATTATTATATCAATTCCTAAAGGCGTCAAGAATATGTATCTGCCAAATTACATCAAAAGAACACCCTGGGTTGCAAAGTTATAACGATAGTTTTTAATAAACATAACGCATCGGACGAATTGAAACTGTCCTTTTTTTAACAATTAAGTAAAGCGTATCATTTTTAAAAAATGATAATTTTTATATCCCATCTAAACGACCCTTAAGAACTTTTCTGCAAACTTCAGAAAAGAACACCCCTTTTGTTGCAAAGGTTATAACGATTTGGGTTTTTATAACAGAACATAACGAATCTGATGATTTTAACGCTCGTTATTCAAACATTTAAGTGTGTTCAGTTTTTAAAAATGATTTTATATCACTTCCAAAGTTTTCAAGAATATAATCTGCAAATTACATAAAATGAATCCCCTGGGTTGCAAAGTTATAACGATTGATTTTTAAAAAAGCATAACGAATCGGACGAGATTGAACGGTCTTTTTTAAACAATTAAGATGCGTTCATTTTTTTTAAAAATAATTTTATATCACATCTAAACGCCTTAAGAATCTTTTCTCCAAAATTCAGAAAACGAAACCCCTTTGTTTGCACAAGTTAAAACGATGTTTAAAAAACAGAAGAATCCTGATGATTTTAACGCACTTTATTCAAACATTTAAAGTGTGTTCATTTTTTACAAATGATTTTAATATCACTTCCAAGAGGTTTCAAGAATATTATCCTGCAAATACATACAATGAACACCCTGGGTTGCAAAGTTATAATAACGATTGTTTTTAAAAACATAACGAATCGAACGAATTGAACAGTCTTTATTAAACAATTAAGAGCGTTTGTTGCATTGTTTTAAAAAATAATTATTATTATCACATCTAACACGCCTTAAAGAATCTTTTATGCAAAATTCAGAAAACGAACACCCTTTTGTTGCAATGTTATAAACATGAGTTTATAAAAATAAAACGAATCTGACGATTTTAAAGGTGTTTTTTTAAACAATTAAGATGTTAATTTTTTAAAAATGAATTTGATATCACATCTAAAAGGCTTCAAGAATTTTAAACCCTTTCTGCAAAATGTTATAACGATTATTTATAAGAATATAACGCCTCTGACGACTTTTTTATATCACATCAGAAAGCTTCATGAACACCCTTTGTTGCAAAGTTAAAACGATTGATTATAAGAACATAAAGAATCCAGATAATTTTAACGGTCTTTTTATAAACAAGTAAGGGTGTTCATTTTTTAAGAATGATTAATTATTCATATCAAATTCCAAAGGCTTCAAGAATATGTAACTTCCAAATACATAAAATGAACAACCCAGGGATTGCAAAGTTATAACGGATTGTTTTTAAGAACATAACGAATCGGACGAATTGCGAAACGGTCCTTTATTTTAAACATTTAAAAGCGTTCATTTTTTAAAAATAATTTATTATATCACATCTAAACGCCTTCAAGAATCTTTTCTGCAAAATTCAGAAAACGAACACCCTTTGTTGCAAAGTTTGCAATGTTATAACGATTGGTTATACGAATAATAACGACTCTGACGTCTTTAACAACGGTCTTTTATAAAACAATTTAAGGGTGTTTATTTTTAAAATGATTTTATATATCACTTCTAAAAGCTTCAAGAATATAACTAACGATTGATTATAAGAACATAAAGAATCTGATGATTTTAACGGTTTAAAAAATGATTTTATATCACTTCTAAGGCTTCAAGAATCTGTATCTGCAAATTCATAAAATGAACACCCTTTGTTGCAAAGTATGATTTTATGATCACATCTAAAAGCTTCAAGAATCTTTTCTGCAAAATTCCAGAAAATGAACACCCTTTTGTTGCAAAAGTTATAACGATTGATTATAAGAACCAAAGAATCTGATAATTTTAAAACGGTCTTTTATAAACAATTAAGGTGTTCATTTTTAAAAATGATTTTATACTCAATTCTAAACGCCTTCAAAAAAATTATCTGCCAAAATACTAAAATAACGAACACCCTGGGTCTGCAAAGTTCAGATAACGAACACCCTTTGTTGCAAAGTTATAACGAGAACATAACGAATCGGACGAATGGATCGGTCTTTATTCAAACAAGTAATGAGCGATCATTTTTTAAAAATATGATTTTATATCACAATCTAAACGCGCTTCAATAATCTTTTCTGCAAAATACATTAAAAGAACACCCTTTGTTTGCAATGTTATAACGATTGTTTATAAGAATATTAACTCCTCTGACGACGTAACGTCTTCTTATTAAACAATTAAGGGTGTTTATTTTTTTAAAAATGATTTTTATAATCACTTCTAAAAAGCTTCAAGAAATCTTTTCTGCAAAATTCAGAAAACAACACCCTTTGAGTTACAATGTAATAACGATTGTTTATAAGAATATAACGACTCTCAGACGACTTAAACGGTCTTTTATTAACAATTTAGGGTGTTTATTTTTTAAAATTGATTTTATAATCACATCTAAAGGCCTTCAAGAATCTTTTATGCAAATTTCAGAAAATGAACACCCTTTGGGTGCAATTTATAAACGATTGTTTTTAAGAATATAAGAATATAACGAATCTGACGATGTTTAAAGGTGTTTTTTTTAACCTTTTCTGCAAAATTCATAAAACGAACACCCTTTGTTGCAATTTTTTAACGATTGATTGTAATTTTATATCACTTCCAAAGGCTTTAAAGAATTGATTATCAGCAAAAATATAAGAAAATGAACACCCTGGTTGCAAAGTTATACGTTGTTTTATAAAGCAAAATAACCGAAGCTGACGATTAAATCGGTCTTTGTTGCAAAGTTAAACAATAATAGGTGTTAATTTTTTAAAAATGATTCTATATCACTTCCAAAGGCTTCAAGAATCTTTCTGCAAAATACAATAAAATGAACACCCATTGTGTACAATGTCTAAAAATGAACGATCTGTTATTTAAGAATATAACGCCCTCTGACGACTTTAACCGGTCTCCCTTTGTTGCAAAGTTATAACGATTGTTTTTAAGAACAAACAATTAAGGGTGTTTATTTTTTTAAAAAATGAATTTTATATCACATCGTAAAAGCCTTCAAGAATCTTGTTCTGCCAAAATTCAGAAAACAACACCCTTTGTGCAATGTTATAACGATTGTTTTATAAAAATGATTTTAGATCACTAAAACGATTGTTTATAAGAATAATAACGACTCTGACGCAAACTTTTAACGTGGTCTTTTATAAAACAATAAAGGGTGTTTTATTTTTTAAAAAATGATTTTATATCACATCTAAAAGCTTCAAGAATCTTTTTCTTTCTGCAAAATTCAGAAAATGGAACATCCCTTTGTTGCAAAGTTAAAATAACGATTGTTTATAAGAACACATAAAGAATCTGATGATTTTAACGCTCTTGTATTCAAACATTTAAGTGTGGTTTCATTTTTTAAAAATGATTATATAATCACTTCCAAAGGTTTTACAAGAATATTAACCTGCAAAATACATAAAATGAACAAACCCTGGTGTTTGCAAATTATACACGAATTGTTTTGTAAGAACATAACGAAATCGAAACGAATATGAACGGTCTGTTTTTAAAACAATTAAGAGCGATCATTTTTTAAAATAATTTTTTTTTTTTTTTTTTTTTTTTTTTTTTTTTATTATATTTTTTATTTTTTTTTTGTTTTTTTTTTTTTTTTTTTTTATTTTATAGCACATCCTAAACGCCTTCAAGAAATCTTTTCTGCAAAAATTCAGAAAAACGATCACCCTTTGTTGCAACTACCCTTTGTTGCAAAGTTTATAACGATAAACGATTGTTTATAAGAAAATAACGCCTCCTTGACGACTTTTAATCGGTCCTTTTATTCAAACATTTAAGGGTGTTAATTTTTAAAAATGATAAATGATTCTATATCACATACCAAAGGCCTTTCAAGAAACTTATCTGCAAATTGATAAAAATGAACACCCTTTGTTGCAAATTTATAACGATTATCTGCCAAATAATAAAATGAACACCCTGGGTTGCAAAACAAAGTTATAACTAATTTTTTATATAGAATATAAACGAGATCTGACGATTTTTAACGGTCTTTTTTTTTAACAATTATAGGTGTTAATTTTTTATAAGATGATTTTATTATACACATCCATACGCCTTAAGAATATTATTCTGCAAAATTCATAGAAATCGAACCACACACCTGGGTTTGCAAAGTTTATAATGACGATTGTTTTATAAAGAAATATAACGCCTCTGACGACTTTAACGGACTTTTTTAAAACAAATATATGTGTATTTTTAAAATGATTTTTTATCACTTCAAAGGCTTCAAGAATCTTTTATCTGCAAAATACCAAAAATGAACACCCTTTGTTACAATGTTATAACGATTGTATATAAAGAATAATAACGCCTCTGACGATTTTACGAGGTCTTTTGTTAAACAATTATAGGTGTTTATTTTTTAAAAATGAATTTTTATATCACATCCAAAGGCTTCAAGAATATTATCTGCAAAATTCAGAAAATGAACACCCTTTGTTTGCAAAGTTATAACGATTGTTTATAAGAATATAACGAATCTGATGATTTTAACGCTCTTTAATTCAAAATCATTATAAGTGTGTTAATTTTTTAAAAATGATTGTATATCACTTCCAAAGGCTTCAAGAATATTATCTGCAAAATACATAAAATGAACACCCTGGGTTGCAAAGTTTATAACGATTGTTTATAAGAACATAAACGAAGCTTGACGAATTTTAAGAACGGTCTTTTTTTAAACAATTATAGAGCGTTTAATTTTTTAAAAATGATTTTATATCACATCCAAAGGCTTCAAGAATCTTTTCTGCAAAATTCATAAAATGAACACCCTGGGTTGCAAAGTTATAACGATTGTTTATAAGAATATAACGAATCTGACGAATAGAACGGTCTTTTTTAAACAATTAAGGCGTTCATTTTTTAAAAAATGATTTATATCACATCTAAAGGCTTCAAGAATCTTTTCTGCAAAATGCATAATATGAACACCCTTTGTTACAATGTTATAACGATTGTTTATAAGAATATAACGACTCTGACGACTTTAACGGTCTTTTTTTAAACAATTAAGGGTGTTCATTTTTTAAAAATGATTTTATATCACTTCCAAAGGCTTCAAGAATCTTTTCTGCAAAATACATAAAATGAACACCCTTTGTTGCAAAGTTATAACGATTGTTTATAAGAATATAACGAATCTGACGATTTTAACGGTCTTTTTTTAAACAATTATGAGTGTTTATTTTTTAAAAATGATTTTATATCACATCTAAAAGCTTCAAGAATCTTTTCTGCAAAATTCAGAAAATGAACACCCTTTGTTGCAAAGTTATAACGCTTGTTTATAAGAATATAACGAATCTGACGATTTTAACGCTCTTTATTTAAACATTTAAGTGTGTTCATTTTTTAAAAATGATTTTATATCACTTCCAAAGGCTTCAAGAATATTATCTGCCAAATACATAAAATGAACACCCTGGGTTGCAAAGTTATAACGATTGTTTTTAAGAACATAACGACTCTGACGACTTTAACGGTCTTTTATTAAACAATTAAGGGTGTTTATTCTTTAAAAATGATTTTATATCACATCTAAAAGCTTCAAGAATCTTTTCTGCAAAATTCAGAAAATGAACACCCTTTGTTGCAAATTTATAACGATTGTTTATAAGAATATAACGAATCTGACGATTTTAAAGGTGTTTTTTTAAAACAATTATAGGTGTTAATTTTTTAAAAATGATTGTATATATCACTTCCAAAGGCTTTAAGAATATTATCTGCAAAATATAGAAAATGAACACCCTGGGTTGCAAAGTTATAACGTTTGTTTATAAGAATATAACGAAGCTGACGAATTTAACGGTCTTTTTTTAAACAATTATAGGTGTTAATTTTTTAAAAATGATTCTATATCACTTCCAAAGGCTTCAAGAATCTTTTCTGCAAAATTCAGAAAACGAACACCCTTTGTTGCAATGTTATAACGATTGTTTATAAGAATATAACGCCTCTGACGACTTTAACGGTCTTTTATTAAACAATTATAGGTGTTAATTTTTTAAAAATGATTCTATATCACTTCCAAAGGCTTCAAGAATCTTTTCTGCAAAATTCAGAAAACGAACACCCTTTGTTGCAAAGTTATAACGATTGTTTATAAGAATATAACGAATCTGACGATTTTAAAGGTGTTTTTTTAAACAATTATAGGTGTTAATTTTTTAAAGATGATTGTATATCACTTCCAAAGGCTTTAAGAATATTATCTGCAAAATATAGAAAATGAACACCCTGGGTTGCAAAGTTATAACGTTTGTTTGTAAGAATATAACGAAGCTGACGATTTTAACGGTCTTTTATTAAACAATTAAGGGTGTTAATTTTTTAAAAATGATTCTATATCACTTCCAAAGTCTTCAAGAATATTATCTGCAAAATACAGAATATGAACACCCTTTGTTGCAAAGTTATAACGATTGATTATAAGAACATAACGAATCGGACGAATAGAACGGTCTTTTTTAAACAATTAAGAGCGTTCATTTTTTAAAAATGATTTTATATCACTTCCAAAGGTTTCAAGAATATTATCTGCAAAATACATAAAATGAACACCCTGGGTTGCAAAGTTATAACGATTGTTTTCAAGAACATAACGAATCGGACGAATAGAACGGTCTTTTTTAAACAATTAAGAGCGTTCATTTTTTAAAAATAATTTTATAGCACATCTAAACGCCTTAAGAATCTTTTCTGCAAAATTCAGAAAACGAACACCCTTTGTTGCAATGTTATAACGATTGTTTATAAGAATATAACGCCTCTGACGACTTTAACGGTCTTTTATTAAACAATTAAGGGTGTTTATTTTTTAAAAATGATTTTATATCACATCTAAAGGCTTCAAGAATCTTTTCTGCAAAATTCAGAAAATGAACACCCTTTGTTGCAAATTTATAACGATTGTTTATAAGAATATAACGAATCTGACGATTTTAAAGGTGTTTTTTTAAACAATTATAGGTGTTAATTTTTTAAAGATGATTGTATATCACTTCCATAGGCTTTAAGAATATTATCTGCAAAATATAGAAAATGAACACCCTGGGTTGCAAAGTTATAACGTTTGTTTATAAGAATATAACGAAGCTGACGATTTTAACGGTCTTTTTTTAAACAATTATAGGTGTTAATTTTTTAAAAATGATTCTATATCACTTCCAAAGTCTTCAAGAATATTATCTGCAAAATACAGAATATGAACACCCTTTGTTGCAAAGTTATAACGATTGTTTATAAGAACATAACGAATCGGACGATTTTAAAGGTGTTTTTTTAAACAATTATAGGTGTTAATTTTTTAAAAATGATTTTATATCACATCTTAAAGCTTGAAGAATCTTTTCTGCAAAATTCAGAAAATGAACACCCTGGGTTGCAAAGTTATAACGATTGTTTTTAAGAACATAACGAATCGGACGAATTGAACGATCTTTTTTAAACAATTAAGAGCGTTCATTTTTTAAAAATAATTTTATAGCACATCTAAACGCCTTAAGAATCTTTTCTGCAAAATTCAGAAAACGAACACCCTTTGTTGCAATGTTATAACGATTGTTTATAAGAATATAACGCCTCTGACGACTTTAACGGTCTTTTATTAAACAATTATAGGTGTTAATTTTTTAAAAATGATTCTATATCACTTCCAAAGGCTTCAAGAATCTTTTCTGCAAAATACATAAAATGAACACCCTTTGTTACAATGTTATAACGATTGTTTATAAGAATATAACGCCTCTGACGACTTTAACGGTCTTTTATTAAACAATTAAGGGTGTTTATTTTTTAAAAATGATTTTATATCACATCTAAAAGCTTCAAGAATCTTTTCTGCAAAATTCAGAAAATAAACACCCTTTGTTGCAAAGTTATAACGATTGTTTATAAGAATATAACGAATCTGACGATTTTAAAGGTGTTTTTTAAAACAATTATAGGTGTTAATTTTTTAAAGATGATTGTATATCACTTCCAAAGGCTTTAAGAATATTATCTGCAAAATATAGAAAATGGACACCCTGGGTTGCAAAGTTATAACGTTTGTTTATAAGAATATAACGAAGCTGACGATTTTAACGGTCTTTTTTTAAACAATTATAGGTGTTAATTTTTTAAAAATGATTCTATATCACTTCCAAAGGCTTCAAGAATCTTTTCTGCAAAATTCAGAAAACGAACACCCTTTGTTGCAAAGTTATAACGATTGTTTATAAGAATATAACGAATCTGACGATTTTAAAGGTGTTTTTTTAAACAATTATAGGTGTTAATTTTTTAAAGATGATTGTATATCACTTCCAAAGGCTTTAAGAATATTATCTGCAAAATATAGAAAATGAACACCCTGGGTTGCAAAGTTATAACGTTTGTTTGTAAGAATATAACGAAGCTGACGATTTTAACGGTCTTTTTTTAAACAATTATAGGTGTTAATTTTTTAAAAATGATTCTATATCACTTCCAAAGTCTTCAAGAATATTATCTGCAAAATACAGAATATGAACACCCTTTGTTGCAAAGTTATAACGATTGATTATAAGAACATAAAGAATCTGATGATTTTAACGCTCTTTATTCAAACATTTAAGTGTGTTCATTTTTTAAAAATGATTTTATATCACTTCCAAAGGTTTCAAGAATATTATCTGCAAAATACATAAAATGAACACCCTGGGTTGCAAAGTTATAACGATTGTTTTTAAGAACATAACGAATCGGACGAATAGAACGGTCTTTTTTAAACAATTAAGAGCGTTCATTTTTTAAAAATAATTTTATAGCACATCTAAACGCCTTAAGAATCTTTTCTGCAAAATTCAGAAAACGAACACCCTTTGTTGCAATGTTATAACGATTGTTTATAAGAATATAACGCCTCTGACGACTTTAACGGTCTTTTATTAAACAATTATAGGTGTTAATTTTTTAAAAATGATTCTATATCACTTCCAAAGGCTTCAAGAATCTTATCTGCAAAATTCAGAAAATGAACACCCTTTGTTGCAAATTTATAACGATTGTTTATAAGAATATAACGAATCTGACGATTTTAAAGGTGTTTTTTTAAACAATTATAGGTGTTAATTTTTTTAAAGATGATTGTATATCACTTCCAAAGGCTTTAAGAATATTATCTGCAAAATATAGAAAATGAACACCCTGGGTTGCAAAGTTATAACGTTTGTTTATAAGAATATAACGAAGCTGACGATTTTAACGGTCTTTTTTTAAACAATTATAGGTGTTAATTTTTTAAAAATGATTTTATATCACATCTAAAGGCTTCAAGAATCTTTTCTGCAAAATTCAGAAAATGAACACCCTTTGTTGCAAAGTTATAACGATTGTTTATAAGAATATAACGAATCTGACGATTTTAAAGGTGTTTTTTTAAACAATTATAGGTGTTAATTTTTTAAAGATGATTGTATATCACTTCCAAAGGCTTTAAGAATATTATCTGCAAAATATAGAAAATGAACACCCTGGGTTGCAAAGTTATAACGTTTGTTTGTAAGAATATAACGAAGCTGACGATTTTAACGGTCTTTTTTTAAACAATTATAGGTGTTAATTTTTTAAAAATGATTCTATATCACTTCCAAAGTCTTCAAGAATATTATCTGCAAAATACAGAATATGAACACCCTTTGTTGCAAAGTTATAACGATTGATTATAAGAACATAAAGAATCTGATGATTTTAACGCTCTTTATTCAAACATTTAAGTGTGTTCATTTTTTAAAAATGATTTTATATCACTTCCAAAGGTTTCAAGAATATTATCTGCAAAATACATAAAATGAACACCCTGGGTTGCAAAGTTATAACGATTGTTTTTAAGAACATAACGAATCGGACGAATAGAACGGTCTTTTTTAAACAATTAAGAGCGTTCATTTTTTAAAAATAATTTTATAGCACATCTAAACGCCTTAAGAATCTTTTCTGCAAAATTCAGAAAACGAACACCCTTTGTTGCAATGTTATAACGATTGTTTATAAGAATATAACGCCTCTGACGACTTTAACGGTCTTTTATTAAACAATTATAGGTGTTAATTTTTTAAAAATGATTCTATATCACTTCCAAAGGCTTCAAGAATCTTTTCTGCAAAATACATAAAATGAACACCCTTTGTTACAATGTTATAACGATTGTTTATAAGAATATAACGCCTCTGACGACTTTAACGGTCTTTTATTAAACAATTAAGGGTGTTTATTTTTTAAAAATGATTTTATATCACATCTAAAAGCTTCAAGAATCTTTTCTGCAAAATTCAGAAAATAAACACCCTTTGTTGCAAAGTTATAACGATTGTTTATAAGAATATAACGAATCTGACGATTTTAAAGGTGTTTTTTAAAACAATTATAGGTGTTAATTTTTTAAAGATGATTGTATATCACTTCCATAGGCTTTAAGAATATTATCTGCAAAATATAGAAAATGAACACCCTGGGTTGCAAAGTTATAACGTTTGTTTATAAGAATATAACGAAGCTGACGAATTTAACGGTCTTTTTTTAAACAATTATAGGTGTTAATTTTTTAAAAATGATTCTATATCACTTCCAAAGGCTTCAAGAATCTTTTCTGCAAAATTCAGAAAACGAACACCCTTTGTTGCAAAGTTATAACGATTGTTTATAAGAATATAACGAATCTGACGATTTTAAAGGTGTTTTTTTAAACAATTATAGGTGTTAATTTTTTAAAGATGATTGTATATCACTTCCAAAGGCTTTAAGAATATTATCTGCAAAATATAGAAAATGAACACCCTGGGTTGCAAAGTTATAACGTTTGTTTGTAAGAATATAACGAAGCTGACGATTTTAACGGTCTTTTTTTAAACAATTATAGGTGTTAATTTTTTAAAAATGATTCTATATCACTTCCAAAGTCTTCAAGAATATTATCTGCAAAATACAGAATATGAACACCCTTTGTTGCAAAGTTATAACGATTGATTATAAGAACATAAAGAATCTGATGATTTTAACGCTCTTTATTCAAACATTTAAGTGTGTTCATTTTTTAAAAATGATTTTATATCACTTCCAAAGGTTTCAAGAATATTATCTGCAAAATACATAAAATGAACACCCTGGGTTGCAAAGTTATAACGATTGTTTTTAAGAACATAACGAATCGGACGAATAGAACGGTCTTTTTTAAACAATTAAGAGCGTTCATTTTTTAAAAATAATTTTATAGCACATCTAAACGCCTTAAGAATCTTTTCTGCAAAATTCAGAAAACGAACACCCTTTGTTGCAATGTTATAACGATTGTTTATAAGAATATAACGCCTCTGACGACTTTAACGGTCTTTTATTAAACAATTATAGGTGTTAATTTTTTAAAAATGATTCTATATCACTTCCAAAGGCTTCAAG
Organism: Trichopria drosophilae; assembly: GCA_030407085.1. Taxonomy (NCBI): domain Eukaryota; kingdom Metazoa; phylum Arthropoda; class Insecta; order Hymenoptera; family Diapriidae; genus Trichopria; species Trichopria drosophilae. The sequence goes on along the minus strand of JAQOWT010000055.1, from coordinate 52,012 downwards.
AATCTTATCTGCAAAATTCAGAAAATGAACACCCTTTGTTGCAAATTTATAACGATTGTTTATAAGAATATAACGAATCTGACGATTTTAAAGGTGTTTTTTTAAACAATTATAGGTGTTAATTTTTTAAAGATGATTGTATATCACTTCCAAAGGCTTTAAGAATATTATCTGCAAAATATAGAAAATGAACACCCTGGGTTGCAAAGTTATAACGTTTGTTTATAAGAATATAACGAAGCTGACGATTTTAACGGTCTTTTTTTAAACAATTATAGGTGTTAATTTTTTAAAAATGATTTTATATCACATCTAAAAGCTTCAAGAATCTTTTCTGCAAAATTCAGAAAATGAACACCCTTTGTTGCAAAGTTATAACGATTGTTTATAAGAATATAACGAATCTGACGATTTTAAAGGTGTTTTTTTAAACAATTATAGGTGTTAATTTTTTAAAGATGATTGTATATCACTTCCAAAGGCTTTAAGAATATTATCTGCAAAATATAGAAAATGAACACCCTGGGTTGCAAAGTTATAACGTTTGTTTGTAAGAATATAACGAAGCTGACGATTTTAACGGTCTTTTTTTAAACAATTATAGGTGTTAATTTTTTAAAAATGATTCTATATCACTTCCAAAGTCTTCAAGAATATTATCTGCAAAATACAGAATATGAACACCCTTTGTTGCAAAGTTATAACGATTGATTATAAGAACATAAAGAATCTGATGATTTTAACGCTCTTTATTCAAACATTTAAGTGTGTTCATTTTTTAAAAATGATTTTATATCACTTCCAAAGGTTTCAAGAATATTATCTGCAAAATACATAAAATGAACACCCTGGGTTGCAAAGTTATAACGATTGTTTTTAAGAACATAACGAATCGGACGAATAGAACGGTCTTTTTTAAACAATTAAGAGCGTTCATTTTTTAAAAATAATTTTATAGCACATCTAAACGCCTTAAGAATCTTTTCTGCAAAATTCAGAAAACGAACACCCTTTGTTGCAATGTTATAACGATTGTTTATAAGAATATAACGCCTCTGACGACTTTAACGGTCTTTTATTAAACAATTATAGGTGTTAATTTTTTAAAAATGATTCTATATCACTTCCAAAGGCTTCAAGAATCTTTTCTGCAAAATACATAAAATGAACACCCTTTGTTACAATGTTATAACGATTGTTTATAAGAATATAACGCCTCTGACGACTTTAACGGTCTTTTATTAAACAATTAAGGGTGTTTATTTTTTAAAAATGATTTTATATCACATCTAAAAGCTTCAAGAATCTTTTCTGCAAAATTCAGAAAATAAACACCCTTTGTTGCAAAGTTATAACGATTGTTTATAAGAATATAACGAATCTGACGATTTTAAAGGTGTTTTTTAAAACAATTATAGGTGTTAATTTTTTAAAGATGATTGTATATCACTTCCATAGGCTTTAAGAATATTATCTGCAAAATATAGAAAATGAACACCCTGGGTTGCAAAGTTATAACGTTTGTTTATAAGAATATAACGAAGCTGACGAATTTAACGGTCTTTTTTTAAACAATTATAGGTGTTAATTTTTTAAAAATGATTCTATATCACTTCCAAAGGCTTCAAGAATCTTTTCTGCAAAATTCAGAAAACGAACACCCTTTGTTGCAAAGTTATAACGATTGTTTATAAGAATATAACGAATCTGACGATTTTAAAGGTGTTTTTTTAAACAATTATAGGTGTTAATTTTTTAAAGATGATTGTATATCACTTCCAAAGGCTTTAAGAATATTATCTGCAAAATATAGAAAATGAACACCCTGGGTTGCAAAGTTATAACGTTTGTTTGTAAGAATATAACGAAGCTGACGATTTTAACGGTCTTTTTTTAAACAATTATAGGTGTTAATTTTTTAAAAATGATTCTATATCACTTCCAAAGTCTTCAAGAATATTATCTGCAAAATACAGAATATGAACACCCTTTGTTGCAAAGTTATAACGATTGATTATAAGAACATAAAGAATCTGATGATTTTAACGCTCTTTATTCAAACATTTAAGTGTGTTCATTTTTTAAAAATGATTTTATATCACTTCCAAAGGTTTCAAGAATATTATCTGCAAAATACATAAAATGAACACCCTGGGTTGCAAAGTTATAACGATTGTTTTTAAGAACATAACGAATCGGACGAATAGAACGGTCTTTTTTAAACAATTAAGAGCGTTCATTTTTTAAAAATAATTTTATAGCACATCTAAACGCCTTAAGAATCTTTTCTGCAAAATTCAGAAAACGAACACCCTTTGTTGCAATGTTATAACGATTGTTTATAAGAATATAACGCCTCTGACGACTTTAACGGTCTTTTATTAAACAATTATAGGTGTTAATTTTTTAAAAATGATTCTATATCACTTCCAAAGGCTTCAAGAATCTTTTCTGCAAAATTCAGAAAATGAACACCCTTTGTTGCAAATTTATAACGATTGTTTATAAGAATATAACGAATCTGACGATTTTAAAGGTGTTTTTTAAACAATTATAGGTGTTAATTTTTTAAAGATGATTGTATATCACTTCCAAAGGCTTTAAGAATATTATCTGCAAAATATAGAAAATGAACACCCTGGGTTGCAAAGTTATAACGTTTGTTTATAAGAATATAACGAAGCTGACGATTTTAACGGTCTTTTTTTAAACAATTATAGGTGTTAATTTTTTAAAAATGATTTTATATCACATCTAAAAGCTTCAAGAATCTTTTCTGCAAAATTCAGAAAATGAACACCCTTTGTTGCAAAGTTATAACGATTGTTTATAAGAATATAACGAATCTGACGATTTTAAAGGTGTTTTTTTAAACAATTATAGGTGTTAATTTTTTAAAGATGATTGTATATCACTTCCAAAGGCTTTAAGAATATTATCTGCAAAATATAGAAAATGAACACCCTGGGTTGCAAAGTTATAACGTTTGTTTGTAAGAATATAACGAAGCTGACGATTTTAACGGTCTTTTTTTAAACAATTATAGGTGTTAATTTTTTAAAAATGATTCTATATCACTTCCAAAGTCTTCAAGAATATTATCTGCAAAATACAGAATATGAACACCCTTTGTTGCAAAGTTATAACGATTGATTATAAGAACATAAAGAATCTGATGATTTTAACGCTCTTTATTCAAACATTTAAGTGTGTTCATTTTTTAAAAATGATTTTATATCACTTCCAAAGGTTTCAAGAATATTATCTGCAAAATACATAAAATGAACACCCTGGGTTGCAAAGTTATAACGATTGTTTTTAAGAACATAACGAATCGGACGAATAGAACGGTCTTTTTTAAACAATTAAGAGCGTTCATTTTTTAAAAATAATTTTATAGCACATCTAAACGCCTTAAGAATCTTTTCTGCAAAATTCAGAAAACGAACACCCTTTGTTGCAATGTTATAACGATTGTTTATAAGAATATAACGCCTCTGACGACTTTAACGGTCTTTTATTAAACAATTATAGGTGTTAATTTTTTAAAAATGATTCTATATCACTTCCAAAGGCTTCAAGAATCTTTTCTGCAAAATACATAAAATGAACACCCTTTGTTACAATGTTATAACGATTGTTTATAAGAATATAACGCCTCTGACGACTTTAACGGTCTTTTATTAAACAATTAAGGGTGTTTATTTTTTAAAAATGATTTTATATCACATCTAAAAGCTTCAAGAATCTTTTCTGCAAAATTCAGAAAATGAACACCCTTTGTTGCAAAGTTATAACGATTGTTTATAAGAATATAACGAATCTGACGATTTTAAAGGTGTTTTTTAAAACAATTATAGGTGTTAATTTTTTAAAGATGATTGTATATCACTTCCATAGGCTTTAAGAATATTATCTGCAAAATATAGAAAATGAACACCCTGGGTTGCAAAGTTATAACGTTTGTTTATAAGAATATAACGAAGCTGACGAATTTAACGGTCTTTTTTTAAACAATTATAGGTGTTAATTTTTTAAAAATGATTCTATATCACTTCCAAAGGCTTCAAGAATCTTTTCTGCAAAATTCAGAAAACGAACACCCTTTGTTGCAAAGTTATAACGATTGTTTATAAGAATATAACGAATCTGACGATTTTAAAGGTGTTTTTTTAAACAATTATAGGTGTTAATTTTTTAAAGATGATTGTATATCACTTCCAAAGGCTTTAAGAATATTATCTGCAAAATATAGAAAATGAACACCCTGGGTTGCAAAGTTATAACGTTTGTTTGTAAGAATATAACGAAGCTGACGATTTTAACGGTCTTTTTTTAAACAATTATAGGTGTTAATTTTTTAAAAATGATTCTATATCACTTCCAAAGTCTTCAAGAATATTATCTGCAAAATACAGAATATGAACACCCTTTGTTGCAAAGTTATAACGATTGATTATAAGAACATAAAGAATCTGATGATTTTAACGCTCTTTATTCAAACATTTAAGTGTGTTCATTTTTTAAAAATGATTTTATATCACTTCCAAAGGTTTCAAGAATATTATCTGCAAAATACATAAAATGAACACCCTGGGTTGCAAAGTTATAACGATTGTTTTTAAGAACATAACGAATCGGACGAATAGAACGGTCTTTTTTAAACAATTAAGAGCGTTCATTTTTTAAAAATAATTTTATAGCACATCTAAACGCCTTAAGAATCTTTTCTGCAAAATTCAGAAAACGAACACCCTTTGTTGCAATGTTATAACGATTGTTTATAAGAATATAACGCCTCTGACGACTTTAACGGTCTTTTATTAAACAATTATAGGTGTTAATTTTTTAAAAATGATTCTATATCACTTCCAAAGGCTTCAAGAATCTTATCTGCAAAATTCAGAAAATGAACACCCTTTGTTGCAAATTTATAACGATTGTTTATAAGAATATAACGAATCTGACGATTTTAAAGGTGTTTTTTTAAACAATTATAGGTGTTAATTTTTTAAAGATGATTGTATATCACTTCCATAGGCTTTAAGAATATTATCTGCAAAATATAGAAAATGAACACCCTGGGTTGCAAAGTTATAACGTTTGTTTATAAGAATATAACGAAGCTGACGATTTTAACGGTCTTTTTTTAAACAATTATAGGTGTTAATTTTTTAAAAATGATTTTATATCACATCTAAAAGCTTCAAGAATCTTTTCTGCAAAATTCAGAAAATGAACACCCTTTGTTGCAAAGTTATAACGATTGTTTATAAGAATATAACGAATCTGACGATTTTAAAGGTGTTTTTTTAAACAATTATAGGTGTTAATTTTTTAAAGATGATTGTATATCACTTCCAAAGGCTTTAAGAATATTATCTGCAAAATATAGAAAATGAACACCCTGGGTTGCAAAGTTATAACGTTTGTTTGTAAGAATATAACGAAGCTGACGATTTTAACGGTCTTTTTTTAAACAATTATAGGTGTTAATTTTTTAAAAATGATTCTATATCACTTCCAAAGTCTTCAAGAATATTATCTGCAAAATACAGAATATGAACACCCTTTGTTGCAAAGTTATAACGATTGATTATAAGAACATAAAGAATCTGATGATTTTAACGCTCTTTATTCAAACATTTAAGTGTGTTCATTTTTTAAAAATGATTTTATATCACTTCCAAAGGTTTCAAGAATATTATCTGCAAAATACATAAAATGAACACCCTGGGTTGCAAAGTTATAACGATTGTTTTTAAGAACATAACGAATCGGACGAATAGAACGGTCTTTTTTAAACAATTAAGAGCGTTCATTTTTTAAAAATAATTTTATAGCACATCTAAACGCCTTAAGAATCTTTTCTGCAAAATTCAGAAAACGAACACCCTTTGTTGCAATGTTATAACGATTGTTTATAAGAATATAACGCCTCTGACGACTTTAACGGTCTTTTATTAAACAATTATAGGTGTTAATTTTTTAAAAATGATTCTATATCACTTCCAAAGGCTTCAAGAATCTTTTCTGCAAAATACATAAAATGAACACCCTTTGTTACAATGTTATAACGATTGTTTATAAGAATATAACGCCTCTGACGACTTTAACGGTCTTTTATTAAACAATTAAGGGTGTTTATTTTTTAAAAATGATTTTATATCACATCTAAAAGCTTCAAGAATCTTTTCTGCAAAATTCAGAAAATGAACACCCTTTGTTGCAAAGTTATAACGATTGTTTATAAGAATATAACGAATCTGACGATTTTAAAGGTGTTTTTTAAAACAATTATAGGTGTTAATTTTTTAAAGATGATTGTATATCACTTCCAAAGGCTTTAAGAATATTATCTGCAAAATATAGAAAATGAACACCCTGGGTTGCAAAGTTATAACGTTTGTTTATAAGAATATAACGAAGCTGACGATTTTAACGGTCTTTTTTTAAACAATTATAGGTGTTAATTTTTTAAAAATGATTCTATATCACTTCCAAAGGCTTCAAAAATCTTTTCTGCAAAATACATAAAATGAACACCCTTTGTTACAATGTTATAACGATTGTTTATAAGAATATAACGAATCTGACGATTTTAAAGGTGTTTTTTAAAACAATTATAGGTGTTAATTTTTTAAAGATGATTGTATATCACTTCCATAGGCTTTAAGAATATTATCTGCAAAATATAGAAAATGAACACCCTGGGTTGCAAAGTTATAACGTTTGTTTGTAAGAATATAACGAAGCTGACGATTTTAACGGTCTTTTTTTAAACAATTATAGGTGTTAATTTTTTAAAAATGATTCTATATCACTTCCAAAGTCTTCAAGAATATTATCTGCAAAATACAGAATATGAACACCCTTTGTTGCAAAGTTATAACGATTGATTATAAGAACATAAAGAATCTGATGATTTTAACGCTCTTTATTCAAACATTTAAGTGTGTTCATTTTTTAAAAATGATTTTATATCACTTCCAAAGGTTTCAAGAATATTATCTGCAAAATACATAAAATGAACACCCTGGGTTGCAAAGTTATAACGATTGTTTTTAAGAACATAACGAATCGGACGAATAGAACGGTCTTTTTTAAACAATTAAGAGCGTTCATTTTTTAAAAATAATTTTATAGCACATCTAAACGCCTTAAGAATCTTTTCTGCAAAATTCAGAAAACGAACACCCTTTGTTGCAATGTTATAACGATTGTTTATAAGAATATAACGCCTCTGACGACTTTAACGGTCTTTTATTAAACAATTATAGGTGTTAATTTTTTAAAAATGATTCTATATCACTTCCAAAGGCTTCAAGAATCTTTTCTGCAAAATTCAGAAAACGAACACCCTTTGTTGCAATGTTATAACGATTGTTTATAAGAATATAACGACTCTGACGACTTTAACGGTCTTTTATTAAACAATTAAGGGTGTTTATTTTTTAAAAATGATTTTATATCACATCTAAAGGCTTCAAGAATCTTATCTGCAAAATTCAGAAAATGAACACCCTTTGTTGCAAATTTATAACGATTGTTTATAAGAATATAACGAATCTGACGATTTTAAAGGTGTTTTTTTAAACAATTATAGGTGTTAATTTTTTAAAGATGATTGTATATCACTTCCATAGGCTTTAAGAATATTATCTGCAAAATATAGAAAATGAACACCCTGGGTTGCAATGTTATAACGATTGTTTATAAGAATATAACGCCTCTGACGACTTTAACGGTCTTTTATTAAACAATTATAGGTGTTAATTTTTTAAAAATGATTCTATATCACTTCCAAAGGCTTCAAGAATCTTTTCTGCAAAATTCAGAATATGAACACCCTTTGTTGCAAAGTTATAACGATTGATTATAAGAACATAAAGAATCTGATGATTTTAACGCTCTTTATTCAAACATTTAAGTGTGTTCATTTTTTAAAAATGATTTTATATCACTTCCAAAGGTTTCAAGAATATTATCTGCAAAATACATAAAATGAACACCCTGGGTTGCAAAGTTATAACGATTGTTTTTAAGAACATAACGAATCGGACGAATAGAACGGTCTTTTTTAAACAATTAAGAGCGTTCATTTTTTTAAAATAATTTTATAGCACATCTAAACGCCTTAAGAATCTTTTCTGCAAAATTCAGAAAACGAACACCCTTTGTTGCAATGTTATAACGATTGTTTATAAGAATATAACGCCTCTGACGACTTTAACGGTCTTTTATTAAACAATTATAGGTGTTAATTTTTTAAAAATGATTCTATATCACTTCCAAAGGCTTCAAGAATCTTTTCTGCAAAATTCAGAAAACGAACACCCTTTGTTACAATGTTATAACGATTGTTTATAAGAATATAACGACTCTGACGACTTTAACGGTCTTTTATTAAACAATTAAGGGTGTTTATTTTTTAAAAATGATTTTATATCACATCTAAAAGCTTCAAGAATCTTTTCTGCAAAATTCAGAAAATGAACACCCTTTGTTGCAAAGTTATAACGATTGTTTATAAGAATATAACGAATCTGACGATTTTAAAGGTGTTTTTTAAAACAATTATAGGTGTTAATTTTTTAAAGATGATTGTATATCACTTCCAAAGGCTTTAAGAATATTATCTGCAAAATATAGAAAATGAACACCCTGGGTTGCAAAGTTATAACGTTTGTTTATAAGAATATAACGAAGCTGACGATTTTAACGGTCTTTTTTTAAACAATTATAGGTGTTAATTTTTTAAAAATGATTCTATATCACTTCCAAAGGCTTCAAGAATCTTTTCTGCAAAATACATAAAATGAACACCCTTTGTTACAATGTTATAACGATTGTTTATAAGAATATAACAACTCTGACGACTTTAACGGTCTTTTATTAAACAATTAAGGGTGTTTATTTTTTAAAAATGATTTTATATCACATCTAAAAGCTTCAAGAATCTTTTCTGCAAAATTCAGAAAATGAACACCCTTTGTTGCAAAGTTATAACGATTGTTTATAAGAATATAACGACTCTGACGACTTTAACGGTCTTTTATTAAACAATTAAGGGTGTTTATTTTTTAAAAATGATTTTATATCACATCTAAAAGCTTCAAGAATCTTTTCTGCAAAATTCAGAAAATGAACACCCTTTGTTGCAAAGTTATAACGATTGTTTATAAGAATATAACGAATCTGACGATTTTAAAGGTGTTTTTTTAAACAATTATAGGTGTTAATTTTTTAAAAATGATTGTATATCACTTGCAAAGGTTTCAAGAATATTATCTGCAAAATACATAAAATGAACACCCTGGGTTGCAAAGTTATAACGATTGTTTTTAAGAATATAACGAAGCTGACGATTTTAACGGTCTTTTTTAAACAATTATAGGTGTTAATTTTTTAAAAATGATTTTATATCACTTCCAAACGCCTTCAAGAATCTTTTCTGCAAAATTCAGAAAACGAACACCCTGGGTTGCAAAGTTATAACGATTGTTTATAAGAACATAAAGAATCTGATGATTTTAACGCTCTTTATTCAAACATTTAAGTGTGTTCATTTTTTAAAAATGATTTTATATCACTTCCAAAGGTTTCAAGAATATTATCTGCAAAATACATAAAATGAACACCCTTTGTTACAATGTTATAACGATTGTTTATAAGAATATAACGCCTCTGACGACTTTAACGGTCTTTTATTAAACAATTAAGGGTGTTTATTTTTTAAAAATGATTTTATATCACATCTAAAAGCTTCAAGAATCTTTTCTGCAAAATTCAGAAAACGAACACCCTTTGTTACAATGTTATAACGATTGTTTATAAGAATATAACGACTCTGACGACTTTAACGGTCTTTTATTAAACAATTAAGGGTGTTTATTTTTTAAAAATGATTTTATATCACATCTAAAGGCTTCAAGAATCTTTTATGCAAAATTCAGAAAATGAACACCCTTTGTTGCAAATTTATAACGATTGTTTATAAGAATATAACGAATCTGACGATTTTAAAGGTGTTTTTTTAAACAATTATAGGTGTTAATTTTTTAAAGATGATTGTATATCACTTCCAAAGGCTTTAAGAATATTATCTGCAAAATATAGAAAATGAACACCCTGGGTTGCAAAGTTATAACGTTTGTTTATAAGAATATAACGAAGCTGACGATTTTAACGGTCTTTTTTTAAACAATTATGGGTGTTAATTTTTTAAAAATGATTCTATATCACTTCCAAAGGCTTCAAGAATATTATCTGCCAAATACATAAAATGAACACCCTTTGTTACAATGTTATAACGATTGTTTATAAGAATATAACGACTCTGACGACTTTAACGGTCTTTTATTAAACAATTAATGGTGTTTATTTTTTAAAAATGATTTTATATCACATCTAAAAGCTTCAAGAATCTTTTCTGCAAAATTCAGAAAATGAACACCCTTTGTTGCAAAGTTATAACGATTGTTTATAAGAACATAAAGAATCTGATGATTTTAACGCTCTATATTCAAACATTTAAGTGTGTTCATTTTTTAAAAATGATTTTATATCACTTCCAAAGGTTTCAAGAATATTATCTGCAAAATACATAAAATGAACACCCTGGGTTGCAAAGTTATAACGATTGTTTTTAAGAACATAACGAATCGGACGAATTGAACGATCTTTTTTAAACAATTAAGAGCGTTCATTTTTTAAAAATAATTTTATAGCACATCTAAACGCCTTAAGAATCTTTTCTGCAAAATTCAGAAAACGAACACCCTTTGTTGCAATGTTATAACGATTGTTTATAAGAATATAACGCCTCTGACGACTTTAACGGTCTTTTATTAAACAATTATAGGTGTTAATTTTTTAAAAATGATTCTATATCACTTCCAAAGGCTTCAAGAATCTTTTCTGCAAAATTCAGAAAACGAACACCCTTTGTTGCAAAGTTATAACGTTTGTTTATAAGAATATAACGAAGCTGACGATTTTAACGGTCTTTTTTTAAACAATTAAGGGTGTTAATTTTTTAAAAATGATTTTATATCACTTCCAAAGGCTTTAAGAATATTATCTGCAAAATATAGAAAATGGACACCCTGGGTTGCAAAGTTATAACGTTTGTTTATAAGAATATAACGAAGCTGACGATTTTAACGGTCTTTTTTTAAACAATTATAGGTGTTAATTTTTTAAAAATGATTTTATATCACATCTAAAAGCTTCAAGAATCTTTTCTGCAAAATTCAGAAAATGAACACCCTTTGTTGCAAAGTTATAACGATTGATTATAAGAACATAAAGAATCTGATGATTTTAACGCTCTTTATTCAAACATTTAAGTGTGTTCATTTTTTAAAAATGATTTTATATCACTTCCAAAGGTTTCAAGAATATTATCTGCAAAATACATAAAATGAACACCCTGGGTTGCAAAGTTATAACGATTGTTTTTAAGAACATAACGAATCGGACGAATTGAACGATCTTTTTTAAACAATTAAGAGCGTTCATTTTTTAAAAATAATTTTATATCACATCTAAAAGCTTCAAGAATCTTTTCTGCAAAATTCAGAAAATGAACATCCTTTGTTGCAAAGTTATAACGATTGTTTATAAGAATATAACGAATCTGACGATTTTAAAGGTGTTTTTTTAAACAATTATAGGTGTTAATTTTTTAAAGATGATTGTATATCACTTCCAAAGGCTTTAAGAATATTATCTGCAAAATATAGAAAATGAACACCCTGGGTTGCAAAGTTATAACGATTGTTTATAAGAATATAACGACTCTGACGACTTTAACGGTCTTTTATTAAACAATTATAGGTGTTAATTTTTTAAAAATGATTCTATATCACTTCCAAAGGCTTCAAGAATCTTTTCTGCAAAATACATAAAATGAACACCCTTTGTTACAATGTTATAACGATTGTTTATAAGAATATAACGACTCTGACGACTTTAACGGTCTTTTATTAAACAATTAAGGGTGTTTATTTTTTAAAAATGATTTTATATCACATCTAAAATCTTCAAGAATCTTTTCTGCAAAATTCAGAAAATGAACATCCTTTGTTGCAAAGTTATAAGGATTGTTTATAAGAATATAACGAAGCTGTCGATTTTAACGGTCTTTTTTTAAACAATTATGGGTGTTAATTTTTTAAAAATGATTCTATATCACTTCCAAAGGCTTCAAGAATCTTTTCTGCAAAATACATAAAATGAACACCCTTTGTTACAATGTTATAACGATTGTTTATAAGAACATAAAGAATCTGATGATTTTAACGCTCTATATTCAAACATTTAAGTGTGTTCATTTTTTAAAAATGATTTTATATCACTTCCAAAGGTTTCAAGAATATTATCTGCAAAATACATAAAATGAACACCCTGGGTTGCAAAGTTATAACGATTGTTTTTAAGAACATAACGAATCGGACGAATAGAACGGTCTTTTTTAAACAATTAAGAGCGTTCATTTTTTAAAAATAATTTTATATCACATCTAAACGCCTTAAGAATCTTTTCTGCAAAATTCAGAAAACGAACACCCTTTGTTGCAAAGTTATAACGATTGTTTATAAGAACATAAAGAATCTGATGATTTTAACGCTCTTTATTCAAACATTTAAGTGTGTTCATTTTTTAAAAATGATTTTATATCACTTCCAAAGGTTTCAAGAATATTATCTGCAAAATACATAAAATGAACACCCTGGGTTGCAAAGTTATAACGATTGTTTTTAAGAACATAACGAATCGGACGAATTGAACGGTCTTTTTTAAACAATTAAGAGCGTTCATTTTTTAAAAATAATTTTATATCACATCTAAACGCCTTAAGAATCTTTTCTGCAAAATTCAGAAAACGAACACCCTTTGTTGCAATGTTATAACGATTGTTTATAAGAATATAACGACTCTGACGACTTTAACGGTCTTTTATTAAACAATTAAGGGTGTTTATTTTTTAAAAATGATTTTATATCACATCTAAAGGCTTCAAGAATCTTTTCTGCAAAATTCAGAAAATGAACACCCTTTGTTGCAAATTTATAACGATTGTTTATAAGAATATAACGAATCTGACGATTTTAAAGGTGTTTTTTTAAACAATTATAGGTGTTAATTTTTTAAAGATGATTGTATATCACTTCCAAAGGCTTTAAGAATATTATCTGCAAAATATAGAAAATGAACACCCTGGGTTGCAAAGTTATAACGTTTGTTTATAAGAATATAACGAAGCTGACGATTTTAACGGTCTTTTTTTAAACAATTATAGGTGTTAATTTTTTAAAAATGATTCTATATCACTTCCAAAGGCTTCAAGAATCTTTTCTGCAAAATACATAAAATGAACACCCTTTGTTACAATGTTATAACGATTGTTTATAAGAATATAACGCCTCTGACGACTTTAACGGTCTTTTATTAAACAATTAAGGGTGTTTATTTTTTAAAAATGATTTTATATCACATCTAAAAGCTTCAAGAAACTTTTCCACAAAATTCAGAAAATGAACACCCTTTGTTGCAAAGTTATAACGATTGTTTATAAGAACATAAAGAATCTGATGATTTTAACGCTCTTTATTCAAACATTTAAGTGTGTTCATTTTTTAAAAATGATTTTATATCACTTCCAAAGGTTTCAAGAATATTATCTGCAAAATACATAAAATGAACACCCTGGGTTGCAAAGTTATAACGATTGTTTTTAAGAACATAACGAATCGGACGAATAGAACGGTCTTTTTTAAACAATTAAGAGCGTTCATTTTTTAAAAATAATTTTATAGCACATCTAAACGCCTTAAGAATCTTTTCTGCAAAATTCAGAAAACGAGCACCCTTTGTTGCAATGTTATAACGATTGTTTATAAGAATATAACGCCTCTGACGACTTTAACGGTCTTTTATTAAACAATTAAGGGTGTTTATTTTTTAAAAATGATTTTATATCACATCTAAAAGCTTCAAGAATCTTTTCTGCAAAATTCAGAAAATGAACACCCTTTGTTGCAAAGTTATAACGATTGATTATAAGAACATAAAGAATCTGATGATTTTAACGGTCTTTTTATAAACAATTAAGGGTGTTCATTTTTTAAAAATGATTTTATATCAATTCCAAAGGCGTCAAGAATATTATCTGCCAAATACATAAAATGAACACCCTGGGTTGCAAAGTTATAACGATTGTTTTTAAGAACATAACGAATCGGACGAATTGAACGGTCTTTTTTAAACAATTAAGAGCGTTCATTTTTTAAAAATAATTTTATATCACATCTAAACGCCTTAAGAATCTTTTCTGCAAAATTCAGAAAACGAACACCCTTTGTTGCAAAGTTATAACGATTGTTTATAAGAACATAAAGAATCTGATGATTTTAACGCTCTTTATTCAAACATTTAAGTGTGTTCATTTTTTAAAAATGATTTTATATCACTTCCAAAGGTTTCAAGAATATTATCTGCAAAATACATAAAATGAACACCCTGGGTTGCAAAGTTATAACGATTGTTTTTAAGAACATAACGAATCGGACGAATTGAACGGTCTTTTTTAAACAATTAAGAGCGTTCATTTTTTAAAAATAATTTTATATCACATCTAAACGCCTTAAGAATCTTTTCTGCAAAATTCAGAAAATGAACACCCTTTGTTGCAAATTTATAACGATTGTTTATAAGAATATAACGAATCTGACGATTTTAAAGGTGTTTTTTTAAACAATTATAGGTGTTAATTTTTTAAAGATGATTGTATATCACTTCCAAAGGCTTTAAGAATATTATCTGCAAAATATAGAAAATGAACACCCTGGGTTGCAAAGTTATAACGTTTGTTTATAAGATAATAACGAAGCTGACGATTTTAACGGTCTTTTTTTAAACAATTATAGGTGTTAATTTTTTAAAAATGATTCTATATCACTTCCAAAGGCTTCAAGAATCTTTTCTGCAAAATGCATAAAATGAACACCCTTTGTTACAATGTTATAACGATTGTTTATAAGAATATAACGACTCTGACGACTTTAACGGTCTTTTATTAAACAATTAAGGGTGTTTATTTTTTAAAAATGATTTTATATCACATCTAAAAGCTTCAAGAATCGTTTCTGCAAAATTCAGAAAACGAACACCCTTTGTTACAATGTTATAACGATTATTTATAAGAATATAACGCCTCTGACGACTTTAACGGTCTTTTATTAAACAATTAAGGGTGTTTATTTTTTAAAAATGATTTTATATCACATCTAAAAGCTTCAAGAATCTTTTCTGCAAAATTCAGAAAATGAACACCCTTTGTTGCAAAGTTATAACGATTGATTATAAGAACATAAAGAATCTGATGATTTTAACGGTCTTTTTATAAACAATTAAGGGTGTTCATTTTTTAAAAATGATTTTATATCAATTCCAAAGGCTTCAAGAATATTATCTGCAAAATACATAAAATGAACACCCTGGGTTGCAAAGTTATAACGATTGTTTTTAAGAACATAACGAATCGGACGAATAGAACGGTCTTTTTTAAACAATTAAGAGCGTTCATTTTTTAAAAATAATTTTATAGCACATCTAAACGCCTTAAGAATCTTTTCTGCAAAATTCAGAAAACGAGCACCCTTTGTTGCAATGTTATAACGATTGTTTATAAGAATATAACGCCTCTGACGACTTTAACGGTCTTTTATTAAACAATTAAGGGTGTTTATTTTTTAAAAATGATTTTATATCACATCTAAAAGCTTCAAGAATCTTTTCTGCAAAATTCAGAAAATGAACACCCTTTGTTGCAAAGTTATAACGATTGATTATAAGAACATAAAGAATCTGATGATTTTAACGGTCTTTTTATAAACAATTAAGGGTGTTCATTTTTTAAAAATGATTTTATATCAATTCCAAAGGCTTCAAGAATATTATCTGCCAAATACATAAAATGAACACCCTGGGTTGCAAAGTTATAACGATTGTTTTTAAGAACATAACGAATCGGACGAATTGAACGGTCTTTTTTAAACAATTAAGAGCGTTCATTTTTTAAAAATAATTTTATGTCACATCTAAACGCCTTAAGAATCTTTTCTGCAAAATTCAGAAAACGAACACCCTTTGTTGCAATGTTATAACGATTGTTTATAAGAATATAACGACTCTGACGACTTTAACGGTCTTTTTTTAAACAATTATAGGTGTTAATTTTTTAAAAATGATTCTATATCACTTCCAAAGGCTTCAAAAATCTTTTCTGCAAAATACATAAAATGAACACCCTTTGTTACAATGTTATAACGATTGTTTATAAGAATATAACGCCTCTGACGATTTTAACGGTCTTTTATTAAACAATTAAGGGTGTTTATTTTTTAAAAATGATTTTATATCACATCTAAAAGCTTCAAGAAACTTTTCCACAAAATTCAGAAAATGAACACCCTTTGTTGCAAAGTTATAACGATTGTTTATAAGAACATAAAGAATCTGATGATTTTAACGCTCTTTATTCAAACATTTAAGTGTGTTCATTTTTTAAAAATGATTTTATATCACTTCCAAAGGTTTCAAGAATATTATCTGCAAAATACATAAAATGAACACCCTGGGTTGCAAAGTTATAACGATTGTTTTTAAGAACATAACGAATCGGACGAATAGAACGGTCTTTTTTAAACAATTAAGAGCGTTCATTTTTTAAAAATAATTTTATAGCACATCTAAACGCCTTAAGAATCTTTTCTGCAAAATTCAGAAAACGAGCACCCTTTGTTGCAATGTTATAACGATCGTTTATAAGAACATAAAGAATCTGATGATTTTAACGGTCTTTTTATAAACAATTAAGGGTGTTCATTTTTTAAAAATGATTTTATATCAATTCCAAAGGCTTCAAGAATATTATCTGCCAAATACATAAAATGAACACCCTGGGTTGCAAAGTTATAACGATTGTTTTTAAGAACATAACGAATCGGACGAATTGAACGGTCTTTTTTAAACAATTAAGAGCGTTCATTTTTTAAAAATAATTTTATAACACCCTTAATTGTTTAATAAAAGACCGTTAATGTCGTCAGAGTCGTTATATTCTTATAAACAATCGTTATAAATTTGCAACAAAGGGTGTTCATTTTCTGAATTTTGCAGAAAAGATTCTTTAAGCCTTTAGATGTGATATAAAATCATTTTTAAAAAATAAACACCCTTAATTGTTTAATAAAAGACCGTTAAAGTCGTCAGAGTCGTTATATTCTTATAAACAATCGTTATAACATTGTAACAAAGGGTGTTCATTTTATGTATTTTGCAGAAAAGATTCTTGAAGCCTTTGGAAGTGATATAAAATCATTTTTAAAAAATGAACACCCTTAATTGTTTAATAAAAGACCGTTAAAGTCGTCAGAGTCGTTATATTCTTATAAACGATCGTTATAACATTGCAACAAAGGGTGTTCATTTTATGTATTTTGCAGAAAAGATTCTTGAAGCCTTTAGATGGAATATAAAATGATTTTTAAAAAATGAACACTCTTAATTGTTTAAAAAAAGACCGTTAAAATCATCAGATTCTTATGTTCTTACTAACAATCGTTATAACTTTGCAACAAAGGGTGTTCATTTCCTGTATTTTGCAGATAATATTCTTGAAGCCTTTAGATAGGATATAAAATTATTTTTAAAAAATGAACACTCTTAATTGTTTAAAAAAAGACCGTTAAAGTCGTCAGAGTCGTTATATTCTTATAAACAATCGTTATAACTTTGCAACAAAGGGTGTTCATTTTCTGAATTTTGCAGAAAAGATTCTTGAAGCTTTTAGATGTGATATAAAATCATTTTTAAAAAATGAACACCCTTAATTGTTTAAAAAAAGACCGTTAAAATTCGTCCGATTCGTTATGTTCTTAAATCAATCGTTATAACTTTGCAACAAAGGGTGTTCGTATTCTGAATTTTGCAGAAAAGATTCTTAAGGCGTTTAGATGTGATATAAAATTATTTTAAAAAAATGAACGCTCTTAATTGTTTAAAAAAGACCGTTCAATTCGTCCGATTCGTTATGTTCTTAAAAACAATCGTTATAACTTTGCAACCCAGGGTGTTCATTTTATGTATTTGGCAGATAATATTCTTGAAGCCTTTGGAAGTGATATAGAATCATTTTTAAAAAATTAACACCCATAATTGTTTAAAAAAAGACCGTTAAAATCGTCAGCTTCGTTATATTCTTATAAGCAATCGTTATAACTTTGCAACCCAGGGTGTTTATTTTATGTATTTTGCAGATAATATTCTTGAAGCTTTTGGAAGTGATATAAAATCATTTTTAAAAAATGAACACCCTTAATTGTTTAAAAAAAGACCGTTAAAATCATCAGATTCTTTATGTTCTTATAAACAATCGTTATAACATTGCAACAAAGGGTGTTCAATTTTGTGCATTTTACAGATAATATTCTTGAAGCCTTTGGAAGTGATATAAAATCATTTTTAAAAAATGAACACACTTAATGTTTAAATAAAGAGCGTTAAAATCGTCAGATTCGTTATATTCTTATAAACAATCGTTATAACTTTGCAACAAAGGGTGTTCATTTTCTGAATTTTGCAGAAAAGATTCTTGAAGCTTTTAGATGTGATATGAAATCATTTTTAAAAAATAAACACCCTTAATTGTTTAATAAAAGACCGTTAAAGTCGTCAGAGTCGTTATATTCTTATAAACAATCGTTATGACATTGCAACAAAGGGTGTTCGTTTTCTGAATTTTGCAGAAAAGATTCTTAAGGCGTTTAGATGTGATATAAAATTATTTTTAAAAAATGAACGCTCTTAATTGTTTAAAAAAGGTCGTTCAATTCGTCCGATTCGTTATGTTCTTAAAAACAATCGTTATAACTTTGCAACCCAGGGTATTCATTTTATGTATTGGGCAGATAATATTCTTGAAGCCATTGGAAGTGATATAAAATCATGTTTAAAAAATGAACACCCTTAATTGTTAAAAAAAGACCGTTAAAATCATCAGATTCTTTATGTTCTTATAAACAATCGTTATAACTTTGCAACAAAGGGTGTTCATTTTCTGAATTTTGCAGAAAAGATTCTTGAAGCTTTTAGATGTGATATAAAATCATTTTTAAAAAATAAACACCCTTAATTGTTTAATAAAAGACCGTTAAAGTCGTCAGAGTCGTTATATTCTTATAAACAATCGTTATAACATTGTAACAAAGGGTGTTCATTTTATGTATTTTGCAGAAAAGATTCTTGAAGCCTTTGGAAGTGATATAGAATCATTTTTAAAAAATTAACACCCATAATTGTTTAAAAAAAGACCGTTAAAATCGTCAGATTCGTTATATTCTTATAAACAATCGTTATAACTTTGCAACAAAGGGTGTTCGTTTTCTGAATTTTGCAGAAAAGATTCTTAAGGCGTTTAGATGTGATATAAAATTATTTTTAAAAAATGAACGCTCTTAATTGTTTAAAAAAGACCGTTCAATTCGTCCGATTCGTTATGTTCTTAAAAACAATCGTTATAACTTTGCAACCCAGGGTGTTCATTTTATGTATTGGGCAGATAATATTCTTGAAGCCTTTGGAAGTGATATAAAATCATTTTTAAAAAATGAACACCCTTAATTGTTTAAAAAAAGACCGTTAAAATCATCAGATTCTTTATGTTCTTATAAACAATCGTTATAACTTTGCAACAAAGGGTGTTCATTTTCTGAATTTTGCAGAAAAGATTCTTGAAGCTTTTAGATGTGATATAAAATCATTTTTAAAAAATAAACACCCTTAATTGTTTAATAAAAGACCGTTAAAGTCGTCAGAGTCGTTATATTCTTATAAACAATCGTTATAACATTGTAACAAAGGGTGTTCATTTTATGTATTTTGCAGAAAAGATTCTTGAAGCTTTTAGATGTGATATAAAATCATTTTTAAAAAATAAACACCCTTAATTGTTTAAAAAAAGACCGTTAAAATCGACAGCTTCGTTATATTCTTATAAACAATCCTTATAACTTTGCAACAAAGGATGTTCATTTTCTGAATTTTGCAGAAAAGATTCTTTACGCTTTTAGATGTGATATAAAATTATTTTTAAAAAATGAACGCTCTTAATTGTTTAAAAAAGACCGTTCAATTCGTCCGATTCGTTATGTTCTTAAAAACAATCGTTATAACTTTGCAACCCAGGGTGTTCATTTTATGTATTTTGCAGAAAAGATTCTTGAAGCCTTTGGAAGTGATATAAAATCATTTTTAAAAAATGAACACCCTTAATTGTTTAATAAAAGACCGTTAAAGTCGTCAGAGTCGTTATATTCTTATAAACAATCGTTATAACATTGTAACAAAGGGTGTTCATTTTATGTATTTTGCAGAAAAGATTCTTGAAGCCTTTGGAAGTGATATAGAATCATTTTTAAAAAATTAACACCCATAATTGTTTAAAAAAAGACCGTTAAAATCGTCAGATTCGTTATATTCTTATAAACAATCGTTATAACTTTGCAACAAAGGGTGTTCATTTTCTGAATTTTGCAGAAAAGATTCTTGAAGCTTTTAGATGTGATATAAAATCATTTTTAAAAAATAAACACCCTTAATTGTTTAAAAAAACACCTTTAAAATCGTCAGATTCGTTATATTCTTATAAACAATCGTTATAACATTGCAACAAAGGGTGTTCGTTTTCTGAATTTTGCAGAAAAGATTCTTGAAGCTTTTAGATGTGATATAAAATCATTTTTAAAAAATAAACACCCTTAATTGTTTAATAAAAGACCGTTAAAGTCGTCAGAGTCGTTATATTCTTATAAACAATCGTTATAACATTGTAACAAAGGGTGTTCATTTTATGTATTTTGCAGAAAAGATTCTTGAAGCCTTTGGAAGTGATATAGAATCATTTTTAAAAAATTAACACCCATAATTGTTTAAAAAAAGACCGTTAAAATCGTCAGATTCGTTATATTCTTATAAACAATCGTTATAACTTTGCAACAAAGGGTGTTCATTTTCTGAATTTTGCAGAAAAGATTCTTGAAGCTTTTAGATGTGATATAAAATCATTTTTAAAAAATACACACCCTTAATTGTTTAATAAAAGACCGTTAAAGTCGTCAGAGTCGTTATATTCTTATAAACAATCGTTATAACTTTGCAACAAAGGGTGTTCATTTTATGTATTTTGCAGAAAAGATTCTTGAAGCCTTTGGAAGTGATATAAAATCATTTTTAAAAAATAAACACCCTTAATTGTTTAATAAAAGACCGTTAAAGTCGTCAGAGTCGTTATATTCTTATAAACAATCGTTATAACATTGTAACAAAGGGTGTTCGTTTTCTGAATTTTGCAGAAAAGATTCTTAAGGCGTTTAGATGTGATATAAAATTATTTTTAAAAAATGAACACTCTTAATTGTTTAAAAAAAGACCGTTCAATTCGTCCGACTCGTTATGTTCTTAAAAACAATCGTTATAACTTTGCAACCAAGGATGTTCATTTTCTATATTTTGCAGATAATATTCTTAATGCCTTTGGAAGTGATATAGAATCATCTTTAAAAAATTAACACCTATAATTGTTTAAAAAAACACCTTTAAAATCGTCAGATTCGTTATATTCTTATAAACAATCGTTATAACTTTGCAACAAAGGATGTTCATTTTCTGAATTTTGCAGAAAAGATGCTTGAAGCTTTTAGATGTGATATAAAATCATATTTAAAAAATAAACACCCTTAATTGTTTTATAAAAGACCGTTAAAGTCGTCAGAGGCGTTATATTCTTATAAACAATCGTTATAACATTGTAACAAAGGGTGTTCATTTTATGTATTTTGCAGATAATATTCTTGAAGCCTTTGGAAGTGATATAAAATCATTTTTAAAAAATGAACACCCTTAATTGTTTATAAAAAGACCGTTAAAATCATCAGATTCTTTATGTTCTTATAATCAATCGTTATAACATTGCAACAAAGGGTGTTCGTTTTCTGAATTTTGCAGAAAAGATTGTTGAAGCTTTTAGATGTGATATAAAATCATTTTTAAAAAATAAACACCCTTAATTGTTTAATAAAAGACCGTTAAAGTCGTCAGAGGCGTTATATTCTTATAAACAATCGTTATAACATTGCAACAAAGGGTGTTCGTTTTCTGAATTTTGCAGAAAAGATTCTTAAGGCGTTTAGATGTGATATAAAATTATTTTTAAAAAATGAACGCTCTTAATTGTTTAAAAAAGACCGTTCTATTCGTCCGATTCGTTATGTTCTTAAAAACAATCGTTATAACTTTGCAACCCAGGGTGTTCATTTTATGTATTTTGCAGATAATATTCTTGAAACCTTTGGAAGTGATATAAAATCATTTTTAAAAAATGAACACACTTAAATGTTTGAATAAAGAGCGTTAAAATCATCAGATTCTTTATGTTCTTATAAACAATCGTTATAACTTTGCAACAAAGGGTGTTCATTTTCTGAATTTTGCAGAAAAGATTCTTGAAGCTTTTAGATGTGATATAAAATCATTTTTAAAAAATAAACACCCTTAATTGTTTAATAAAAGACCGTTAAAGTCGTCAGAGTCGTTATATTCTTATAAACAATCGTTATAACATTGTAACAAAGGGTGTTCATTTTATGTATTTTGCAGAAAAGATTCTTGAAGCCTTTGGAAGTGATATAGAATCATTTTTAAAAAATTAACACCCATAATTGTTTAAAAAAAGACCGTTAAAATCGACAGCTTCGTTATATTCTTATAAACAAACGTTATAACTTTGCAACCCAGGGTGTTCATTTTCTATATTTTGCAGATAATATTTTTAAAGCGTTGGAAGCTTTGGAAGTGATATAAAATCATTTTTAAAAAATGAACACCCTTAATTGTTTAAAAAAAGACCGTTAAAATCATCAGATTCTTTATGTTCTTATAAACAATCGTTATAACTTTGCAACAAAGGGTGTTCATTTTCTGAATTTTGCAGAAAAGATTCTTGAAGCTTTTAGATGTGATATAAAATCATTTTTAAAAAATAAACACCCTTAATTGTTTAATAAAAGACCGTTAAAGTCGTCAGAGTCGTTATATTCTTATAAACAATCGTTATAACATTGCAACAAAGGGTGTTCGTTTTCTGAATTTTGCAGAAAAGATTCTTGAAGCTTTTAGATGTGATATAAAATCATTTTTAAATAATAAACACCCTTAATTGTTTAATAAAAGACCGTTAAATTCGTCCGATTCGTTATGTTCTTAAAAACAATCGTTATAACTTTGCAACCCAGGGTGTTCATTTTATGTATTTTGCAGATAATATTCTTGAAACCTTTGGAAGTGATATAAAATCATTTTTAAAAAATGAACACACTTAAATGTTTGAATATAGAGCGTTAAAATCATCAGATTCTTTATGTTCTTATAAACAATCGTTATAACTTTGCAACAAAGGGTGTTCATTTTCTGAATTTTGCAGAAAAGATTCTTGAAGCTTTTAGATGTGATATAAAATCATTTTTAAAAAATGAACACCCTTAATTGTTTAAAAAAAGACCGTTAAAATTCGTCCGATTCGTTATATTCTTATAAACAATCGTTATAACTTTGCAACAAAGGGTGTTCATTTTCTGAATTTTGCAGAAAAGATTCTTGAAGCTTTTAGATGTGATATAAAATCATTTTTAAAAAATAAACACCCTTAATTGTTTAATAAAAGACCGTTAAAGTCGTCAGAGGCGTTATATTCTTAAAAACAATCGTTATAACATTGTAACAAAGGGTGTTCATTTTATGTATTTTGCAGAAAAGATTCTTGAAGCCTTTGGAAGTGATATAGAATCATTTTTAAAAAATTAACACCTATAATTGTTTAAAAAAAGACCGTTAAAATCGTCAGCTTCGTTATATTCTTATAAACAAACGTTATAACTTTGCAACCCAGGGTGTTCATTTTCTATATTTTGCAGATAATATTCTTAAAGCCTTTGGAAGTGATATACAATCATCTTTAAAAAATTAACACCTATAATTGTTTTAAAAAACACCTTTAAAATCGTCAGATTCGTTATATTCTTATAAACAATCGTTATAACTTTGCAACAAAGGGTGTTCATTTTCTGAATTTTGCAGAAAAGATTCTTGAAGCTTTTAGATGTGATATAAAATCATTTTTAAAAAATAAACACCCTTAATTGTTTAATAAAAGACCGTTAAAGTCGTCAGAGTCGTTATATTCTTATAAACAATCGTTATAACATTGTAACAAAGGGTGTTCATTTTATGTATTTTGCAGAAAAGATTCTTGAAGCCTTTGGAAGTGATATAGAATCATTTTTAAAAAATTAACACCTATAATTGTTTAAAAAAAGACCGTTAAAATCGTCAGCTTCGTTATATTCTTATAAACAAACGTTATAACTTTGCAACCCAGGGTGTTCATTTTCTATATTTTGCAGATAATATTCTTAAAGCCTTTGGAAGTGATATAAAATCATTTTTAAAAAATAAACACCCTTAATTGTTTAATAAAAGACCGTTAAAGTCGTCAGAGTCGTTATATTCTTATAAACAATCGTTATAACATTGTAACAAAGGGTGTTCGTTTTCTGAATTTTGCAGAAAAGATTCTTGAAGCTTTTAGATGTGATATAAAATCATTTTTAAAAAATAAACACCCTTAATTGTTTAATAAAAGACCGTTAAAGTCGTCAGAGGCGTTATATTCTTATAAACAATCGTTATAACATTGCAACAAAGGGTGTTCATTTTATGTATTTTGCAGAAAAGATTCTTAAGGCGTTTAGATGTGATATAAAATTATTTTTAAAAAATGAACGCTCTTAATTGTT
Organism: Trichopria drosophilae; assembly: GCA_030407085.1. NCBI lineage: Eukaryota > Metazoa > Arthropoda > Insecta > Hymenoptera > Diapriidae > Trichopria > Trichopria drosophilae. Next base: position 27,095 of record JAQOWT010000055.1, on the reverse strand, counting down.
TAAAAAAGACCGTTCAATTCGTCCGATTCGTTATGTTCTTAAAAACAATCGTTATAACTTTGCAACCCAGGGTGTTCATTTTATGTATTTGGCAGATAATATTCTTGAAGCCTTTGGAATTGATATAAAATCATTTTTAAAAAATGAACACCCTTAATTGTTTATAAAAAGACCGTTAAAATTATCAGATTCTTTATGTTCTTATAATCAATCGTTATAACTTTGCAACAAAGGGTGTTCATTTTCTGAATTTTGCAGAAAAGATTCTTGAAGCTTTTAGATGTGATATAAAATCATTTTTAAAAAATAAACACCCTTAATTGTTTAATAAAAGACCGTTAAAGTCGTCAGAGTCGTTATATTCTTATAAACAATCGTTATAACATTGCAACAAAGGGTGTTCGTTTTCTGAATTTTGCAGAAAAGATTCTTAAGGCGTTTAGATGTGATATAAAATTATTTTTAAAAAATGAACGCTCTTAATTGTTTAAAAAAGACCGTTCAATTCGTCCGATTCGTTATGTTCTTAAAAACAATCGTTATAACTTTGCAACCCAGGGTGTTCATTTTATGTATTTGGCAGATAATATTCTTGAAGCCTTTGGAATTGATATAAAATCATTTTTAAAAAATGAACACCCTTAATTGTTTATAAAAAGACCGTTAAAATTATCAGATTCTTTATGTTCTTATAATCAATCGTTATAACTTTGCAACAAAGGGTGTTCATTTTCTGAATTTTGCAGAAAAGATTCTTGAAGCCTTTAGATGTGATATAAAATCATTTTTAAAAAATAAACACCCTTAATTGTTTAAAAAAACACCTTTAAAATCGTCAGATTCGTTATATTCTTATAAACAATCGTTATAACATTGCAACAAAGGGTGTTCGTTTTCTGAATTTTGCAGAAAAGATTCTTAAGGCGTTTAGATGTGATATAAAATTATTTTTAAAAAATGAACGCTCTTAATTGTTTAAAAAAGACCGTTCAATTCGTCCGATTCGTTATGTTTTTAAAAACAATCGTTATAACTTTGCAACCCAGGGTGTTCATTTTATGTATTTTGCAGATAATATTCTTGAAACCTTTGGAAGTGATATAAAATCATTTTTAAAAAATGAACACACTTAAATGTTTGAATAAAGAGCGTTAAAATCATCAGATTCTTTATGTTCTTATAAACAATCGTTATAACTTTGCAACAAAGGGTGTTCGTTTTCTGAATTTTGCAGAAAAGATTATTAAGGCGTATAGATGTGATATAAAATTATTTTTAAAAAATGAACGCTCTTAATTGTTTAAAAAAGACCGTTCAATTCGTCCGATTCGTTATGTTTTTAAAAACAATCGTTATAACTTTGCAACCCAGGGTGTTCATTTTATGTATTTTGCAGATAATATTCTTGAAACCTTTGGAAGTGATATAAAATCATTTTTAAAAAATGAACACACTTAAATGTTTGAATAAAGAGCGTTAAAATCATCAGATTCTTTATGTTCTTATAAACAATCGTTATAACTTTGCAACAAAGGGTGTTCGTTTTCTGAATTTTGCAGAAAAGATTCTTAAGGCGTTTAGATGTGATATAAAATTATTTTTAAAAAATGAACGCTCTTAATTGTTTAAAAAAGACAGTTCAATTCGTCCGATTCGTTATGTTCTTAAAAACAATCGTTATAACTTTGCAACCCAGGGTGTTCATTTTATGTATTTGGCAGATAATATTCTTGACGCCTTTGGAATTGATATAAAATCATTTTTACAAAATGAACACCCTTAATTGTTTATAAAAAGACCGTTAAAATCATCAGATTCTTTATGTTCTTATAATCAATCGTTATAACTTTGCAACAAAGGGTGTTCATTTTCTGAATTTTGCAGAAAAGATTCTTGAAGCTTTTAGATGTGATATAAAATCATTTTTAAAAAATAAACACCCTTAATTGTTTAATAAAAGACCGTTAAAGTCGTCAGAGGCGTTATATTCTTATAAACAATCGTTATAACATTGTAACAAAGGGTGCTCGTTTTCTGAATTTTGCAGAAAAGATTCTTAAGGCGTTTAGATGTGATATAAAATTATTTTTAAAAAATGAACGCTCTTAATTGTTTAAAAAAGACCGTTCAATTCGTCCGATTCGTTATGTTTTTAAAAACAATCGTTATAACTTTGCAACCCAGGGTGTTCATTTTATGTATTTTGCAGATAATATTCTTGAAACCTTTGGAAGTGATATAAAATCATTTTTAAAAAATGAACACCCTTAATTGTTTAAAAAAAGACCGTTAAAATCATCAGATTCTTTATGTTCTTATAAACAATCGTTATAACATTGTAAGAAAGGGTGTTCATTTTATGTATTTTGCAGAAAAGATTCTTGAAGCCTTTGGAAGTGATATAAAATCATTTTTAAAAAATGAACACCCTTAATTGTTTAAAAAAAGACCGTTAAAGTCGTCAGAGTCGTTATATTCTTATAAACAATCGTTATAACATTGCAACAAAGGGTGTTCGTTTTCTGAATTTTGAAGAAAAGATTCTTAAGGCGTTTAGATGTGATATAAAATTATTTTTAAAAAATGAACGCTCTTAATTGTTTAAAAAAGACCGTTCAATTCGTCCGATTCGTTATGTTCTTAAAAACAATCGTTATAACTTTGCAACCCAGGGTGTTCATTTTATGTATTTGGCAGATAATATTCTTGAAGCCTTTGGAATTGATATAAAATCATTTTTAAAAAATGAACACCCTTAATTGTTTATAAAAAGACCGTTAAAATCATCAGATTCTTTATGTTCTTATAATCAATCGTTATAACTTTGCAACAAAGGGTGTTCATTTTCTGAATTTTGCAGAAAAGATTCTTGAAGCTTTTAGATGTGATATAAAATCATTTTTAAAAAATAAACACCCTTAATTGTTTAATAAAAGACCGTTAAAGTCGTCAGAGGCGTTATATTCCTATAAACAATCGTTATAACATTGCAACAAAGGGTGCTCGTTTTCTGAATTTTGCAGAAAAGATTCTTAGGCGTTTAGATGTGCTATAAAATTATTTTTAAAAAATGAACGCTCTTAATTGTTTAATAAAAGACCGTTCTATTCGTCCGATTCGTTATGTTCTTAAAAACAATCGTTATAACTTTGCAACCCAGGGTGTTCATTTTATGTATTTGGCAGATAATATTCTTGAAGCCTTTGGAATTGATATAAAATCATTTTTAAAAAATGAACACCCTTAATTGTTTATAAAAAGACCGTTAAAATCATCAGATTCTTTATGTTCTTATAATCAATCGTTATAACTTTGCAACAAAGGGTGTTCATTTTCTGAATTTTGCAGAAAAGATTCTTGAAGCTTTTAGATGTGATATAAAATCATTTTTAAAAAATAAACACCCTTAATTGTTTAATAAAAGACCGTTAAAGTCGTCAGAGGCGTTATATTCTTATAAATAATCGTTATAACATTGTAACAAAGGGTGTTCGTTTTCTGAATTTTGCAGAAAAGATTCTTGAAGCTTTTAGATGTGATATAAAATCATTTTTAAAAAATAAACACCCTTAATTGTTTAAAAAAACACCTTTAAAATCGTCAGATTCGTTATATTCTTATAAACAATCGTTATAACATTGCAACAAAGGGTGTTCGTTTTCTGAATTTTGCAGAAAAGATTCTTAAGGCGTTTAGATGTGATATAAAATCATTTTTAAAAAATGAACACCCTTAATTGTTTATAAAAAGACCGTTCAATTCGTCCGATTCGTTATGTTCTTAAAAACAATCGTTATAACTTTGCAACCCAGGGTGTTCATTTTATGTATTTTGCAGAAAAGATTCTTGAAGCCTTTGGAAGTGATATAGAATCATTTTTAAAAAATTAACACCCATAATTGTTTAAAAAAAGACCGTTAAAACCGACAGCTTCGTTATATTCTTATAAACAAACGTTATAACTTTGCAACCCAGGGTGTTCATTTTCTATATTTTGCAGAAAAGATTCTTGAAGCCTTTAGATGTGATATAAAATCATTTTTAAAAAATAAACACCCTTAATTGTTTAAAAAAACACCTTTAAAATCGTCAGATTCGTTATATTCTTATAAACAATCGTTATAACATTGCAACAAAGGGTGTTCGTTTTCTGAATTTTGCAGAAAAGATTCTTAAGGCGTTTAGATGTGATATAAAATTATTTTTAAAAAATGAACGCTCTTAATTGTTTAAAAAAGACCGTTCAATTCGTCCGATTCGTTATGTTTTTAAAAACAATCGTTATAACTTTGCAACCCAGGGTGTTCATTTTATGTATTTGGCAGATAATATTCTTGAAGCCTTTGGAATTGATATAAAATCATTTTTAAAAAATGAACACCCTTAATTGTTTATAAAAAGACCGTTAAAATCATCAGATTCTTTATGTTCTTATAATCAATCGTTATAACTTTGCAACAAAGGGTGTTCATTTTCTGAATTTTGCAGAAAAGATTGTTGAAGCTTTTAGATGTGATATAAAATCATTTTTAAAAAATAAACACCCTTAATTGTTTAATAAAAGACTGTTAAAGTCGTCAGAGGCGTTATATTCTTATAAACAATCGTTATAACATTGTAACAAAGGGTGTTCATTTTATGTATTTTGCAGAAAAGATTTTTGAAGCCTTTGGAAGTGATATAGAATCATTTTTAAAAAATGAACACCCTTAATTGTTTATAAAAAGACCGTTAAAATCATCAGATTCTTTATGTTCTTATAATCAATCGTTATAACTTTGCAACAAAGGGTGTTCATTTTCTGAATTTTGCAGAAAAGATTGTTGAAGCTTTTAGATGTGATATAAAATCATTTTTAAAAAATAAACACCCTTAATTGTTTAATAAAAGACCGTTAAAGTCGTCAGAGGCGTTATATTCTTATAAACAATCGTTATAACATTGCAACAAAGGGTGTTCGTTTTCTGAATTTTGCAGAAAAGATTCTTAAGGCGTTTAGATGTGATATAAAATTATTTTTAAAAAATGAACGCTCTTAATTGTTTAAAAAAGACCGTTCTATTCGTCCGATTCGTTATGTTCTTAAAAACAATCGTTATAACTTTGCAACCCAGGCTGTTCATTTTATGTATTTTGCAGATAATATTCTTGAAACCTTTGGAAGTGATATAAAATCATTTTTAAAAAATGAACACACTTAAATGTTTGAATAAAGAGCGTTAAAATCATCAGATTCTTTATGTTCTTATAAACAATCGTTATAACTTTGCAACAAAGGGTGTTCATTTTCTGAATTTTGTGGAAAAGTTTCTTGAAGCTTTTAGATGTGATATAAAATCATTTTTAAAAAATAAACACCCTTAATTGTTTAATAAAAGACCGTTAAAATCGTCAGAGGCGTTATATTCTTATAAACAATCGTTATAACATTGTAACAAAGGGTGTTCATTTTATGTATTTTGCAGAAAAGATTTTTGAAGCCTTTGGAAGTGATATAGAATCATTTTTAAAAAATTAACACCTATAATTGTTTAAAAAAAGACCGTTAAAGTCGTCAGAGGCGTTATATTCTTATAAACAATCGTTATAACATTGCAACAAAGGGTGTTCGTTTTCTGAATTTTGCAGAAAAGATTCTTAAGGCGTTTAGATGTGATATAAAATTATTTTTAAAAAATGAACGCTCTTAATTGTTTAAAAAAGACCGTTCAATTCGTCCGATTCGTTATGTTCTTAAAAACAATCGTTATAACTTTGCAACCCAGGGTGTTCATTTTATGTATTTGGCAGATAATATTCTTGAAGCCTTTGGAATTGATATAAAATCATTTTTAAAAAATGAACACCCTTAATTGTTTATAAAAAGACCGTTAAAATCATCAGATTCTTTATGTTCTTATAATCAATCGTTATAACTTTGCAACAAAGGGTGTTCATTTTCTGAATTTTGCAGAAAAGATTCTTGAAGCTTTTAGATGTGATATAAAATCATTTTTAAAAAATAAACACCCTTAATTGTTTAATAAAAGACCGTTAAAGTCGTCAGAGGCGTTATATTCTTATAAACAATCGTTATAACATTGCAACAAAGGGTGCTCGTTTTCTGAATTTTGCAGAAAAGATTCTTAAGGCGTTTAGATGTGCTATAAAATTATTTTTAAAAAATGAACGCTCTTAATTGTTTAAAAAAGACCGTTCTATTCGTCCGATTCGTTATGTTCTTAAAAACAATCGTTATAACTTTGCAACCCAGGGTGTTCATTTTATGTATTTGGCAGATAATATTCTTGAAGCCTTTGGAATTGATATAAAATCATTTTTAAAAAATGAACACCCTTAATTGTTTATAAAAAGACCGTTAAAATCATCAGATTCTTTATGTTCTTATAATCAATCGTTATAACTTTGCAACAAAGGGTGTTCATTTTCTGAATTTTGCAGAAAAGATTCTTGAAGCTTTTAGATGTGATATAAAATCATTTTTAAAAAATAAACACCCTTAATTGTTTAATAAAAGACCGTTAAAGTCGTCAGAGGCGTTATATTCTTATAAATAATCGTTATAACATTGTAACAAAGGGTGTTCGTTTTCTGAATTTTGCAGAAAAGATTCTTGAAGCTTTTAGATGTGATATAAAATCATTTTTAAAAAATAAACACCCTTAATTGTTTAAAAAAACACCTTTAAAATCGTCAGATTCGTTATATTCTTATAAACAATCGTTATAACATTGCAACAAAGGGTGTTCGTTTTCTGAATTTTGCAGAAAAGATTCTTAAGGCGTTTAGATGTGATATAAAATTATTTTTAAAAAATGAACGCTCTTAATTGTTTAAAAAAGACCGTTCAATTCGTCCGATTCGTTATGTTTTTAAAAACAATCGTTATAACTTTGCAACCCAGGGTGTTCATTTTATGTATTTGGCAGATAATATTCTTGAAGCCTTTGGAATTGATATAAAATCATTTTTAAAAAATGAACACCCTTAATTGTTTATAAAAAGACCGTTAAAATCATCAGATTCTTTATGTTCTTATAATCAATCGTTATAACTTTGCAACAAAGGGTGTTCATTTTCTGAATTTTGCAGAAAAGATTGTTGAAGCTTTTAGATGTGATATAAAATCATTTTTAAAAAATAAACACCCTTAATTGTTTAATAAAAGACTGTTAAAGTCGTCAGAGGCGTTATATTCTTATAAACAATCGTTATAACATTGTAACAAAGGGTGTTCATTTTATGTATTTTGCAGAAAAGATTTTTGAAGCCTTTGGAAGTGATATAGAATCATTTTTAAAAAATGAACACCCTTAATTGTTTATAAAAAGACCGTTAAAATCATCAGATTCTTTATGTTCTTATAATCAATCGTTATAACTTTGCAACAAAGGGTGTTCATTTTCTGAATTTTGCAGAAAAGATTGTTGAAGCTTTTAGATGTGATATAAAATCATTTTTAAAAAATAAACACCCTTAATTGTTTAATAAAAGACCGTTAAAGTCGTCAGAGGCGTTATATTCTTATAAACAATCGTTATAACATTGCAACAAAGGGTGTTCGTTTTCTGAATTTTGCAGAAAAGATTCTTAAGGCGTTTAGATGTGATATAAAATTATTTTTAAAAAATGAACGCTCTTAATTGTTTAAAAAAGACCGTTCTATTCGTCCGATTCGTTATGTTCTTAAAAACAATCGTTATAACTTTGCAACCCAGGCTGTTCATTTTATGTATTTTGCAGACAATATTCTTGAAACCTTTGGAAGTGATATAAAATCATTTTTAAAAAATGAACACACTTAAATGTTTGAATAAAGAGCGTTAAAATCATCAGATTCTTTATGTTCTTATAAACAATCGTTATAACTTTGCAACAAAGGGTGTTCATTTTCTGAATTTTGTGGAAAAGTTTCTTGAAGCTTTTAGATGTGATATAAAATCATTTTTAAAAAATAAACACCCTTAATTGTTTAATAAAAGACCGTTAAAATCGTCAGAGGCGTTATATTCTTATAAACAATCGTTATAACATTGTAACAAAGGGTGTTCATTTTATGTATTTTGCAGAAAAGATTTTTGAAGCCTTTGGAAGTGATATAGAATCATTTTTAAAAAATTAACACCTATAATTGTTTAAAAAAAGACCGTTAAAGTCGTCAGAGGCGTTATATTCTTATAAACAATCGTTATAACATTGCAACAAAGGGTGTTCGTTTTCTGAATTTTGCAGAAAAGATTCTTAAGGCGTTTAGATGTGATATAAAATTATTTTTAAAAAATGAACGCTCTTAATTGTTTAAAAAAGACCGTTCAATTCGTCCGATTCGTTATGTTCTTAAAAACAATCGTTATAACTTTGCAACCCAGGGTGTTCATTTTATGTATTTGGCAGATAATATTCTTGAAGCCTTTGGAATTGATATAAAATCATTTTTAAAAAATGAACACCCTTAATTGTTTATAAAAAGACCGTTAAAATCATCAGATTCTTTATGTTCTTATAATCAATCGTTATAACTTTGCAACAAAGGGTGTTCATTTTCTGAATTTTGCAGAAAAGATTCTTGAAGCTTTTAGATGTGATATAAAATCATTTTTAAAAAATAAACACCCTTAATTGTTTAATAAAAGACCGTTAAAGTCGTCAGAGGCGTTATATTCTTATAAATAATCGTTATAACATTGTAACAAAGGGTGTTCGTTTTCTGAATTTTGCAGAAAAGATTCTTGAAGCTTTTAGATGTGATATAAAATCATTTTTAAAAAATAAACACCCTTAATTGTTTAAAAAAACACCTTTAAAATCGTCAGATTCGTTATATTCTTATAAACAATCGTTATAACATTGCAACAAAGGGTGTTCGTTTTCTGAATTTTGCAGAAAAGATTCTTAAGGCGTTTAGATGTGATATAAAATTATTTTTAAAAAATGAACGCTCTTAATTGTTTAAAAAAGACCGTTCAATTCGTCCGATTCGTTATGTTCTTAAAAACAATCGTTATAACTTTGCAACCCAGGGTGTTCATTTTATGTATTTTGCAGATAATATTCTTGAAGCTTTTGGAAGTGATATAAAATCATTTTTAAAAAATGAACACCCTTAATTGTTTATAAAAAGACCGTTCAATTCGTCCGATTCGTTATGTTCTTAAAAACAATCGTTATAACTTTGCAACCCAGGGTGTTCATTTTATGTATTTTGCAGAAAAGATTCTTGAAGCCTTTGGAAGTGATATAGAATCATTTTTAAAAAATTAACACCCATAATTGTTTAAAAAAAGACCGTTAAAACCGACAGCTTCGTTATATTCTTATAAACAAACGTTATAACTTTGCAACCCAGGGTGTTCATTTTCTATATTTTGCAGAAAAGATTCTTGAAGCCTTTAGATGTGATATAAAATCATTTTTAAAAAATAAACACCCTTAATTGTTTAAAAAAACACCTTTAAAATCGTCAGATTCGTTATATTCTTATAAACAATCGTTATAACATTGCAACAAAGGGTGTTCGTTTTCTGAATTTTGCAGAAAAGATTCTTAAGGCGTTTAGATGTGATATAAAATTATTTTAAAAAAATGAACGCTCTTAATTGTTTAAAAAAGACCGTTCAATTCGTCCGATTCGTTATGTTTTTAAAAACAATCGTTATAACTTTGCAACCCAGGGTGTTCATTTTATGTATTTGGCAGATAATATTCTTGAAGCCTTTGGAATTGATATAAAATCATTTTTAAAAAATGAACACCCTTAATTGTTTATAAAAAGACCGTTAAAATCATCAGATTCTTTATGTTCTTATAATCAATCGTTATAACTTTGCAACAAAGGGTGTTCATTTTCTGAATTTTGCAGAAAAGATTCTTGAAGCTTTTAGATGTGATATAAAATCATTTTTAAAAAATAAACACCCTTAATTGTTTAATAAAAGACTGTTAAAGTCGTCAGAGGCGTTATATTCTTATAAACAATCGTTATAACATTGTAACAAAGGGTGTTCATTTTATGTATTTTGCAGAAAAGATTTTTGAAGCCTTTGGAAGTGATATAGAATCATTTTTAAAAAATGAACACCCTTAATTGTTTATAAAAAGACCGTTAAAATCATCAGATTCTTTATGTTCTTATAATCAATCGTTATAACTTTGCAACAAAGGGTGTTCATTTTCTGAATTTTGCAGAAAAGATTGTTGAAGCTTTTAGATGTGATATAAAATCATTTTTAAAAAATAAACACCCTTAATTGTTTAATAAAAGACCGTTAAAGTCGTCAGAGGCGTTATATTCTTATAAACAATCGTTATAACATTGCAACAAAGGGTGTTCGTTTTCTGAATTTTGCAGAAAAGATTCTTAAGGCGTTTAGATGTGATATAAAATTATTTTTAAAAAATGAACGCTCTTAATTGTTTAAAAAAGACCGTTCTATTCGTCCGATTCGTTATGTTCTTAAAAACAATCGTTATAACTTTGCAACCCAGGCTGTTCATTTTATGTATTTTGCAGATAATATTCTTGAAACCTTTGGAAGTGATATAAAATCATTTTTAAAAAATGAACACACTTAAATGTTTGAATAAAGAGCGTTAAAATCATCAGATTCTTTATGTTCTTATAAACAATCGTTATAACTTTGCAACAAAGGGTGTTCATTTTCTGAATTTTGCAGAAAAGATTCTTGAAGCTTTTAGATGTGATATAAAATCATTTTTAAAAAATAAACACCCTTAATTGTTTAATAAAAGACCGTTAAAGTCGTCAGAGGCGTTATATTCTTATAAACAATCGTTATAACATTGTAACAAAGGGTGTTCATTTTATGTATTTTGCAGAATAGATTCCTGAAGCCTTTGGAAGTGATATAGAATCATTTTTAAAAAATTAACACCAATAATTGTTTAAAAAGGACCGTTAAAATCGTCAGATTCGTTATATTCTTATAAACAATCGTTATAACTTTGCAACAAAGGGTGTTCATTTTATATATTTTGCAGATAATATTCTTGAAACCTTTGGAAGTGATATAAAATCATTTTTAAAAAATGAACACACTTAAATGTTTAAATAAAGAGCGTTAAAATCGTCAGATTCGTTATATTCTTATAAACAATCGTTATAACTTTGCAACAAAGGGTGTTCATTTTCTGAATTTTGCAGAAAAGATTCTTGAAGCTTTTAGATGTGATATAAAATCATTTTTAAAAAATAAACACCCTTAATTGTTTAATAAAAGACCGTTAAAGTCGTCAGAGTCGTTATATTCTTATAAACAATCGTTATAACATTGTAACAAAGGGTGTTCATTTTATGTATTTTGCAGAGAAGATTCTTGAAGCCTTTGGAAGTGATATAGAATCATTTTTAAAAAATTAACAGCCATAATTGTTTAAAAAAAGACCGTTAAAATCGTCCGATTCGTTATGTTCTTAAAAACAATCGTTATAACTTTGCAACCCAGGGTGTTCATTTTATGTATTGGGCAGATAATATTCTTGAAGCCTTTGGAAGTGATATAAAATCATTTTTAAGAAATGAACACCCTTAATTGTTTAAAAAAAGACCGTTAAAATCATCAGATTCTTTATGTTCTTATAATCAATCGTTATAACTTTGCAACAAAGGGTGTTCATTTTATATATTTTGCAGATAATATTCTTGAAACCTTTGGAAGTGATATAAAATCATTTTTTAAAAATGAACACACTTAAATGTTTGAATAAAGAGCGTTAAAATCGTCAGATACGTTATATTCTTATAAACAATCGTTATAACATTGTAACAAAGGGTGTTCATTTTATGTATTTTGCAGATAATATTCTTGAAGCTTTTGGAAGTGATATAAAATCATTTTTAAAAAATAAACACCCTTAATTGTTTAATAAAAGACCGTTAAAGTCGTCAGAGTCGTTATGTTCTTAAAAACAATCGTTATAACTTTGCAACCCAGGGTGTTCATTTTATGTATTTGGCAGATAATATTCTTGAAGCCTTTGGAATTGATATAAAATCATTTTTAAAAAATGAACAGCCTTAATTATTTATAAAAAGACCGTTAAAATCATCAGATTCTTTATGTTCTTATAATCAATCGTTATAACTTTGCAACAAAGGGTGTTCATTTTATATATTTTGCAGATAATATTCTTGAAACCTTTGGAAGTGATATAAAATCATTTTTAAAAAATGAACACACTTAAATGTTTGAATAAAGAGCGTTAAAATCGTCAGATACGTTATATTCTTATAAACAATCGTTATAACTTTGCAACAAAGGGTGTTCATTTTCTGAATTTTGCAGAAAAGATTCTTGAAGCTTTTAGATGTGATATAAAATCATTTTTAAAGAATAAACACCCTTAATTGTTTAATAAAAGACCGTTAAAGTCGTCAGAGTCGTTATATTCTTATAAACAATCGTTATAACATTGTAACAAAGGGTGTTCATTTTATGTATTTTGCAGAAAAGATTCTTGAAGCCTTTGGAAGTGATATAGAATCATTTTTAAAAAATTAACACCCATAATTGTTTAAAAAAAGACCGTTAAAATCGTCCGATTCGTTATGTTCTTAAAAACAATCGTTATAACTTTGCAACCCAGGGTGTTCATTTTATGTATTTGGCAGATAATATTCTTGAAGCCTTTGGAATTGATATAAAATCATTTTTAAAAAATGAACAGCCTTAATTATTTATAAAAAGACCGTTAAAATCATCAGATTCTTTATGTTCTTATAATCAATCGTTATAACTTTGCAACAAAGGGTGTTCATTTTATATATTTTGCAGAAAAGATTTTTGAAGCCTTTGGAAGTGATATAGAATCATTTTTAAAAAATTAACACCTATAATTGTTTAAAAAAAGACCGTTAAAGTCGTCAGAGTCGTTATATTCTTATAAACAATCGTTATAACATTGCAACAAAGGGTGTTCGTTTTCTGAATTTTGCAGAAAAGATTCTTAAGGCGTTTAGATGTGATATAAAATTATTTTTAAAAAATGAACGCTCTTAATTGTTTAAAAAAGACCGTTCAATTCGTCCGATTCGTTATGTTCTTAAAAACAATCGTTATAACTTTGCAACCCAGGGTGTTCATTTTATGTATTTGGCAGATAATATTCTTGATGCCTTTGGAATTGATATAAAATCATTTTTAAAAAATGAACACCCTTAATTGTTTATAAAAAGACCGTTAAAATCATCAGATTCTTTATGTTCTTATAATCAATCGTTATAACTTTGCAACAAAGGGTGTTCATTTTCTGAATTTTGCAGAAAAGATTCTTGAAGCTTTTAGATGTGATATAAAATCATTTTTAAAAAATAAACACCCTTAATTGTTTAATAAAAGACCGTTAAAGTCGTCAGAGGCGTTATATTCTTATAAACAATCGTTATAACATTGCAACAAAGGGTGCTCGTTTTCTGAATTTTGCAGAAAAGATTCTTAAGGCGTTTAGATGTGCTATAAAATTATTTTTAAAAAATGAACGCTCTTAATTGTTTAAAAAAGACCGTTCTATTCGTCCGATTCGTTATGTTCTTAAAAACAATCGTTATAACTTTGCAACCCAGGGTGTTCATTTTATGTATTTGGCAGATAATATTCTTGAAGCCTTTGGAATTGATATAAAATCATTTTTAAAAAATGAACACCCTTAATTGTTTATAAAAAGACCGTTAAAATCATCAGATTCTTTATGTTCTTATAATCAATCGTTATAACTTTGCAACAAAGGGTGTTCATTTTATATATTTTGCAGATAATATTCTTGAAACCTTTGGAAGTGATATAAAATCATTTTTAAAAAATGAACACACTTAAATGTTTGAATAAAGAGCGTTAAAATCGTCAGATACGTTATATTCTTATAAACAATCGTTATAACTTTGCAACAAAGGGTGTTCGTTTTCTGAATTTTGCAGAAAAGATTCTTAAGGCGTTTAGATGTGATATAAAATTATTTTAAAAAAATGAACGCTCTTAATTGTTTAAAAAAGACCGTTCAATTCGTCCGATTCGTTATGTTCTTAAAAACAATCGTTATAACTTTGCAACCCAGGGTGTTCATTTTATGTATTTGGCAGATAATATTCTTGAAGCCTTTGGAATTGATATAAAATCATTTTTAAAAAATGAACAGCCTTAATTATTTATAAAAAGACCGTTAAAATCATCAGATTCTTTATGTTCTTATAATCAATCGTTATAACTTTGCAACAAAGGGTGTTCATTTTATATATTTTGCAGATAATATTCTTGAAACCTTTGGAAGTGATATAAAATCATTTTTAAAAAATGAACACACTTAAATGTTTGAATAAAGAGCGTTAAAATCGTCAGATACGTTATATTCTTATAAACAATCGTTATAACATTGTAACAAAGGGTGTTCATTTTATGTATTTTGCAGAAAAGATTCTTGAAGCCTTTGGAAGTGATATAGAATCATTTTTAAAAAATTAACACCCATAATTGTTTAAAAAAAGACCGTTAAAATCGTCCGATTCGTTATGTTCTTAAAAACAATCGTTATAACTTTGCAACCCAGGGTGTTCATTTTCTATATTTTGCAGATAATATTCTTAATGCCTTTGGAAGTGATATACAATCATCTTTAAAAAATTAACACCTATAATTGTTTAAAAAAACACCTTTAAAATCGTCAGATTCGTTATATTCTTATAAACAATCGTTATAAATTTGCAACAAAGGGTGTTCATTTTCTGAATTTTGCAGAAAAGATTCTTGAAGCTTTTAGATGTGATATAAAATCATTTTTAAAGAATAAACACCCTTAATTGTTTAATAAAAGACCGTTAAAGTCGTCAGAGTCGTTATATTCTTATAAACAATCGTTATAACATTGTAACAAAGGGTGTTCATTTTATGTATTTTGCAGAGAAGATTCTTGAAGCCTTTGGAAGTGATATAGAATCATTTTTAAAAAATAAACACCCTTAATTGTTTAATAAAAGACCGTTAAAATTTGTCCGATTCGTTATGTTCTTAAAAACAATCGTTATAACTTTGCAACCCAGGGTGTTCATTTTATGTATTGGGCAGATAATATTCTTGAAGCCTTTGGAATTGATATAAAATCATTTTTAAAAAATGAACACCCTTAATTGTTTAAAAAAAGACCGTTAAAATCATCAGATTCTTTATGTTCTTATAATCAATCGTTATAACATTGTAACAAAGGGTGTTCATTTTATGTATTTTGCAGATAATATTCTTGAAGCTTTTGGAAGTGATATAAAATCATTTTTAAAAAATAAACACCCTTAATTGTTTAATAAAAGACCGTTAAAATCATCAGATTCTTTATGTTCTTGTTACGACCTGATTTAACATACTTACTCGAAGTATGTTGTGCCCAGAATCGTGAAAGGGCGTTCAACCACACAGGTTGATTCGGGTTGGCGAATGGAGGCGGCCTGCTTCAAAAGAAAAGAATGGAAGGAAAATAAAGAGCTCTTTTAGCAGAAAAAAAAAGTGATTTTTATTATCCTTTTTTATGAATACAAATTCCGTTTAAAGTGGGTGGATTGGTGGGTGCAAAGAGTTCGTGAGGAGGCGGAAGAGGTTCGAGAGGAAGGGGAGGGATAAAAGTGATCGGGGAGTCAGAGCGGGTGAGTGAATGTTCTTGAATAGTGGAAGGGAGAGGTTCGACTGGAGGAGGTTGTAGTGGAATTGAGGGTCGGGGAACGAACTAAGGTTCGCCCCTTTTTCTCTGGCGGCTCGCTCGCGGAGGCGTCGCTGACGACGGAAATAGGCCCTATCCTTTTTGTATACCGGCACTAAAAAACAAACAGAGGACGAGAATTAATGTATGTAACTGGTGATTTCTATGAGGAATTAGTAGGACAAAGAAGTAGGATAGATATATATATATAAATATGTGTGTGCGTTTAAGAATTTATTTAGTTATAAGAAAAAAAAAATAAAACCAAAAATATAAATAATAAATTTGAATTAAAAAAAATTAACGCGGAGGTCACTACAGTCCCTACTGACTCTCGTGGTTGCATCCGGTCACCCAAAGGGCTCCAGTTAAACGCACTAGAGTCGCTATAAAACAAAAAGAATCCCTAAGGTGTCGGCTTCTTTATTTATGTATTCAAAAAAAAGTGGTGGTCAAAAAAAAAAAATTGCAAAGAAGTCCGACACGTTCGTCTCATAAAAATAAAAAAAATATAAAATAAATTTAATGCCTGAAGCATTGCATTCTTATCGGCTCATATCGGGCATGAAAAGAGGGAGTGGAAAAGGAAAGGGTGGTTAGAGGGTTTATTATTTTAGTGTATATAAAAAAAAATTTATACTTACTAGTAATTAGATCTCGGACTCGCGTTGAAATCCTCCGAGATTTATTTCGGGTGGAACTCGGCTCCTTAGGAAGTTTGGTAGGAAGAGGAAACAAAAACGGTCGCCTGGACCTGTTTTCGAGGGGAAGTGGGTTGATATTCGGTCACCTGGACCTGAATATTCCCTTTTCGGGGGTGAGGATACGGTCACCTGGACCTGTATATAAAAAAAGGAGTTAGGAAGAGCCAAGTCCGGTTGCGAGGCGAACTCCGGTTGACGGTGCTGGTGGGCCGTGTTCCGGTCCAGCCAAATGGACTCGACCTGGTTGGTGCTGAAGAGGGTCCACGTGGAAGACCCGAGGTGTCGGTGGAAACTGCCGATATGGAAACGGCAGCAGAGACCTCGATGATGAAGCCCAACCAAAATTTTAAGAGCTGGTCCAAAAAGGCGATGCCAAAATCTGGGTCGAAGCCGAAGCCGGAGTCTCCGCAGAAGCCGAGTAGTAGAGTTGGAGAAGAGTAGCGTAGAGTAGCGTAGAGTAGGAAGATTCGTTGGAAATTCGCCCTTTTTATATTGATTCTCCCCTCCAGGAAAATTCGTGGGTCGGACCAGGCGTGGGAACATTAAGTTTGGTGGGAAAATTTGTACCATTTTTTTGTAATTATAAAAAACTGTTTTTGTGTTGTTTAAAACAATAAATTTTTAACAAACTATTTGTTTACAAAGTTAAAGTAGTTTTTACAAACATGAACGAAAGTTCTAGCATAATTAGAACTAAAGTAACAAAAAAATATATTAATTTTTGTATTAATTATTTGTTCAAACTTTTAATATTTTGTAAAAGAAATGTTTTTGTTATAAAAGGAATTTTTGTAATGTTGGTATTTGAGTTCGCCTTTAATTTTTTATTAATTATATGTCAGTTATTTATTGCTAGAATTATTCGTTCGTTGTTTGTATCAACTTTACAATTTTGTGTACTTGGAGTATTATATATATATATATATATATATATATATATATATATATATATTATTATTATTTAAAATAAAGATTGTGTACAATTGTTTAAAAAAAAGAAAAATATTATTAAGATATTGTTTTTCATTTACGTTTTCGTGTACATATTTTAATTTTGATAAATGGTATTACTAAATAATGGTTTGGTTTTTACGCTTATTTATTAACATTTCAATTACGCAATGACATTAATGTTGTAATTTGTATTTATTGACTTTAATTGATTTCTCTATTTATTCACTCATTATGTTTTTTTTTTTTATATTTAAAATGATTTAATTTAATGATATTTTTGTTTTATTAAAAATATTGTTACATTTTGAAATAATAATTAATATGCTTGCGTAATTCTAAATGTTCTAATTTATCGAGGACAACAACTAAAAATAGGAGAAGAAGGTCATTCTCTTTTCCTTGAGAAAGTGTTTTCTCGAATTAAGTTTATGACTTTTGGATGTCAGTGCGTGTACGGCTTGAGAATGCCTTTTTTTTAGACTTTTATATTTTAACATAGAAAAGTTTTCGTGTGCGGAAAAAATTATTGATATTGAAATAGGAATCTGTTTTTATGAAAATATATTAAAGAAAAATTTAACAAACAAATTGATGCAATTTTGTATATTTTACTTAATTTTAATTTTTGCTGATAATATAGGAATCTTACTTATTTGTGGGCAGAGAAAGACCTGTTCTTTTCCGATCTTTAAGTTTTTATGGTGGCGTCGTTTTACCTAGAGAGGAGGTCGATTTTCTACGGTTTCGGTTATCTTTTGAGGCCGGTATGGTAGGTTTTACAAATCATGAAAATACATTGTAGTTCGGTTAGTGTGTTGTATATCGGCGCTGTTACTAAATTCCCAAATATTCGGGGATTCCCAAAAATGTATTTGGTCGCAATATCCTAGTTACGTGAGACGTAACACCCCCCCTCTTAGTTGGAAGTTGGTCCTCCAACTTTCGCAGAAAAGTAGATGGACTGTTAACTTGATTCATCATTCTTTTAATTACAATTGTATCTATAATATATTTTATCGGAAATGTATGGCATTGTGATATATTGCGCTTTGAATGTTACAACTCTATTATTTGTCGTGGTTGCGAGTACATTTATATTTTACCTTGTAATATTTCTTTCGTGGGTTCTTTATGAATAGAATTTTGTCGCAATAATTTATATTGGATCGATTGTATTGTTTCTTAATTTTATGATTTGTTGTAGTATTTAAAGTACCTCGATACATTATAGTATTACACATTTAATACTGATATAGGTATTGTTGTAAGAATAGTGTGAAAGCAATATAGTTGGGCATTTTGCTTGTTAGTGATAGTACATCATTTTGAAGAAATTACAATATTTTACATGATGGTTCATTCTTGAAGTTTTATACATGAGTTATATCTATGTTTTTTTTTATGATATATATGTGTTTACAGTGTATATGACTATTTCTAACGGATGACATATTGATATTTGCGTAATAAGTAATAAGAGAATACTTTTGATGGTAAATTATATTTTTAGTAGTGAATCGGAATTGACAGTTTGCGCTATTAAAGTGGCTAGACAGTATACTATTTATGTAAAATGCACTTCTTATATTTACTTGATGCTGCATTTTCCGTATTGATTTTGAGTTGTAACATTGAATGTTTCTAATTTCGTATAGATATAATAGATAAGTGTAGTTTGTTAAATCTATGACTTAATTTTTGTCGCAGAGTGTTTTAGTTGAATATATTGACAAATTTGAAATAGTGCATTTTTGTAATTTAGCAAGGTTGAACTAAGATACGGTTTAAGAAAAACTGAATAAATGTCTGTGGTTATAATTATTATTCTGATAATATATTTTTTGTATATATATATTTTATTTATTTGTAATTAAAAAACTAAAGATAAATGACTTTCAAATGAGACAAACTATGTATTTGTCGAATCTCCAAGTGCATGACATCTCGCACTCCATTATACTGTGGCAAGCCTAACTTAACGGCGAGTTTTTCCTTTGTCACTTGTGCACTTTACTTCATCTTAATCTAACTACGATATGATATTCGCACTCCACTGATCTATGGCAAGCCTAACTTAACGGCGAAATATCATTTATTTGTAAATATTATTTTAATTAGATTCGTTGGAAATTACAATATCGAATTTTCCCGCTTGATTTCATTATTCTTTTCGTTTGTTAATGACATTTGATATATATTTGGTAAATATTTCACATTTCTTTTGGTTATCATGTTCGATTCTTGTGTCAAAATATAGTTCATTTATTAATATTGTTTCATGCACATGCAAACTCATTCAAATAATTATTGTTAGTAAATATATATATTGTGTAGGGATATAAAATCTAATATTGTACAATATCTCGTGATTATGGTAAAGAAAACGTTATTTGTGTGAGTACGAGGTATCTTTTTTTTCTATTTTTATTTCATTTCTTTTAGAAAGCAGTTACTTATGGTGGGGTTTTCGTCCCTTTTATGGCATGCTGGTATGTTCGTCACGTCGTTCGTTGTTAGTACCTTATGAAGAGTCTATGTGGATGTGCGGATTTTAGTACAAGTTAAGAAAAAGGTGTTTGGTTTAGTGTTTGTGCATTTTCGTTTGTTTATTTGCATCTCGTTACATTGATATATAAAAAAAATGTTTAACCGACATATCCTTCGTCTTTGCTGTGTGGGTCCGGGATAAGGAGGTCTTCTTATCTATTGTCGACGTTTGAATTCGTGTACAGATTTTCCAGATAATACAGGTGGGTCTATTTTTTTCAGTTTAATTTGTATCTTTATTTAAGGTCTTAAAGTGAATACAATTTATAATAATTTCATTTTCTTAAGATATTATGAAAATTTATCGGCGAATTCGTTTCTGTTTTAATCCCATGATTCTTCTCGAGTAACATCTGTTTTACTATGGTCCTGTATGGGTGTGCCGATGGTTATTGCGTTCTGCAACTTCGTTTCCAGTTCTTGGTATTTTTTACATTGAATGCAATCTTCTATGTTTATGATGATTCCGATTTTTTTGTGACATAATTTGCATGATTTAGGGAAATGCGACGTTTCTTGACATATGTGACATATGTCGTTGTTACAATTGTTAATTTCTGTGCGTCTGTGTCGTGGATTCTTTTTGCCGTATCCTGTTTTTATATGTTGTTTCTTGTAACAGATGTTACATATTGTGTAATTTTCTTTGACGTAGTGCAATGCAGTTTTAACACACATAAAGCGAGGTTCGGTTTCACACATTGAATTTGGATTATCTGATTTTCTTGGTTCAGACAGATATAAATTTTTCATTTTTTGCGTGATCGTGGTTTGTGGTTTAATTGATTGTTTATTATTTTCCTTATTTACTTGTGAATTCATACAGTAACCGTATTTCGGTATATCATGCATTGTTATTAATTGTTTTTCGCATGTGGTGCAAATTTCTGGGTACAAATTCATCAGTTTATTCATTGTGCCGTGGTTTGTAAGATTTTTTTTGTATTTATATTTTTGTTGAGCTGGTAGTTCGTTGTAACATGTTGTACATAGACTTTTGTTTTTCCATGAGAAGTGTTCCAGAATGATGTAATATTGTCTTTCCCCCTGGATGGTGTAATTTTGTACATTTCCCAGTCGTTTGTATTCCATAGTAGATAATTTCTTTATATAAGCCTTTTTTTTTATTATTTACAACAACAAAGATATATTTTTATATGATTGCAATTTCTATGTGATAAGGTTAATTAATGTTGATTAGTTTTAAGCATGCAAATGATTTGAAGGGAAATTTATTTTCCTTTAAGTTGCTGAGTTTCAAAAATAAAAGGTCTGTCTGAAAAGGTTAAATAATTGATGAAAATTAATAAATAAACGTTCTGTCTATTTTTACACACTACCTCTACTATTATTGTAGGGTAACATTTTACCTGTCTTATGGACTAGGCTCGAGAGGCAACTTAAAGGGTTGTAAGAAAAGAATAAAAAATAAGTTATTTAGTTTCTGTCTAGTTTTTTTTGTTTTTTTTTTTTTTTTTTTTTTTTTTTTTTGTTTTGTTCGTATGTCTAGTATTGGTTCGTATTGTACTGTTGAAATCTGGTAGTTTCTTAATGATTCTTTCTTAATTGTTTATATTTTCTGTAACATGTGTTCTTCTTGGCTTTGTTCTATTTCGTTTTTTTCATCGAAACTGCTGAGGGTTTGTTCTATTGATTGTCTCGTTCTTGTACATGTTCTTCTTTTGATTATTAGTAATATTATTAGTGATACTATTGTTATTATTACTATGTAGGTGCCAATTATTAGATATCCTATTAGAGAGGTATGATATATGGTTTCTTCTGGCGGTTCCACTAATATCATGGGTGTGGTATGTTTATTATACAGGTTTTCATTAGACATTTTTCTTGTAGCTGAAGATATGCTTAAGAAGGTCGATGATGGTATGTCTTGATTATTTGGTGGGTTTATAGTTGGAGTTGGTGAATTTGTTACTGTTTGTATATATTTTTTTGTGGTGATTTCTGGTGGTGACCAAATTGATACTCTGCAGTCTCCATGTTTGTATTCTCCTATATTGACGTCTATTATGATTTCTGGATTGTTTTTATGTTGTTGCAGTTTTATTTTTCCTGAAATAATTGGCGTCTTGTATTTACTAAATCCCACTTCTTCGTCTATCATTTCGAATTTAGTATATTTGCAAGGGTTTTGTGTTTTGTAGTTTGCTAATTCTCCATAAATTTGTACGAATCTTTGCCTTGTTGATTTTAATTGTCTACATATTTCCGGAGTTAGTGTACATGGTGGTTTTTCGTCGACTGACCATTTAATTTCGTCTCCTTCACAATAAGTCCGATTTATTTTGAACGATTCATCACATTCGTTTATCAGTATCTTTTCTATGTTTTTACCAACCGCTATTGAACTTAGATATATGAGTAGTAAATAATATGTAAGTGCGTTATTCATCATGAAATTTTTGTGTTTCAACTTGATATTTTTCTTTTTGCTTGTTATTCCTGTTGAAAGAAAATATAAATTTTATATTGTTTGTATATTGCATGGTTTATTTTTGTTATAAGTAGGTTTTATTATGTATGTTATTTTTTTAATGTAAACGCTTTATTTTCTCTATTGATGTTGTTTGGCATTGTTTCTTGTGGATGGTTTTTTGTTTCTACATATGGTTCTACGTGACTCGCTTCTAGTCTAGGATATAGTACTTCTGTACGCGGTACGTGAATGTTTTGTTTTGAGGGTGCTGTTGGCTTGTTGTTTTCATTATCTTTAATAATTTCTATTTCTTGAAGTTCTATTTGAGGAAGTGATTGATAGTTTTTGTCGTTGTCAATATTATCATTTTTTGTGTTAGTTTTAGGAGTTCCTCTCGCTAAGTGAAGTAGCAAATTTGTTAGCGAATCCCAAATTGCTCCTATAAGAAAGAGAGACCAACCGTACGCGGTGTGTAGTGCGTATCCATGAATTATTGTGTCAATAACGCCCTTAATTAACTTTATTATTAATACTATGCCCATGATTCCGGCTGTTGTGGTTCCGAATATCATAAAGTTGTTCCATAGTTTCTCGGTAGCTGATTTAAAAAGTTTTGTTATAGTGTTTTCGTTTATCATATTTGTTATGGAAGTTCCTTGGTAATTTGTTGTTTGTCCGGTCATACCTCTAGCGATTGTGTTCAGTACTGCTGGTTTTTCGGCTGGGAACATTATGTGTTCTTTCAGTTTTTTGAGATTTTCTTGACTGTATATTCCATTTGTTGCTAAATGTTCTAAATTTATATATTGCCAAGTTTGTTTCGTTTGAGGTTTTAGTTCGTCTGGTTTTTTTGCTTCTACTGGATTCGGAAGAAGTTTATACCAGACGTTGTTTACCGAATACATTGGGGGAACTAAACTATTGCATGTGACTTGGTTTCCTTTGTTTATTAATATTCTGGTTTTTGGTGTCATGAACATATCTTTTCCTTGATATTTTATTGGTAAATGTGAGTAACATTCGTCAGTTTGCCTTATTTTTACTTCTACCGGTATACATTTCATTATGTATGCAACTTCACCTGCTGCTACTGCCATATAACCTGGGCCCTTCATTATGTTGTATGCGAATTCGTCTGGCGATTGGCTTGCTAATGATAAAGAGTTTTGTAAAACTTGTTTCTCTAGTTTACATCTTTGTGTGAGTACGTCATAATATAATTGTTTTATTTCATGTCGTAAGTGTTTCTCAACAAAAACGAATTTCGAATTTACATAAGTAAAAATATCTAGATTTATTGTGTTAATTGGTCGTTTTTTGAAATTTCCACCATTTTTGTTTTCTAATATTAGTAGTTTGGGATGCTCTGTGAGTGATAATTCATATCCGCAAATATTTTTCTTTCCTCTAGACGTTAGTGCAAATGTTATTTCTTCAGTTGTCAGGGAGTAAATTATTGTTTTATCTTCATGGTATGCTTTGTCTACTGAGCCGTCATATAAGACATCGTATTTATTGGATCCGCAGAAATCCTCTGGTGTTACACTCCAATATGTACTACCTCCTTCTAAGTCCAAACAGCTGTGGTCTGTTATGGGGTAGGAAATTCCTGATCTTAAATATATTCTATTTTCGTTTAAATTTACTCTAGCTTTATATTTTTGTATTAAAATTCTGACCGTTCCTTGGACTATCACGTCGCTCCATGAACCGTATGTGTCTGCGTATTCTACTCCTCGACAAGTGCCGTCCACCTGGATAGTTCCTGCCATTGTTAAACTAAAAGTTTGGATGAAATTCAGTTTTATCCCAGTTATAGTATTAAGGTTTATTACTGTGGTTCCTGTGCGGTGCATATGTTCACAATCTTCTCGAGAGACTTCTTGGACATATGTTGCTAAACCATTTGAAACTGCTGATGTATGCGAGTGCATACCACAATAGTTTATTTCTCTATTTATATCTATTTTGCATTGTATTATCTCTATTTCGTCGTATTCTTTGATTTGTAAAAGTTGTGCTCTGACTTTTTCGATTTTTAAGTGCTTTTTCTCTATATCGCAATCCTGTATTTTTAAGAGGGATATTGTTGATAGATTCGATGTTTTTGAGCCGCAATCAAAGGCTATAAATGCTGATGACTTCAGGATTATTGATGTCACGATCAAGATTATTGTAATAATTTGCATTTTCGATTTTCCTCTTCTCTTTCCAGGTGTTTCTTTGACTGAAATAAGCATCCTCTTTGTTTTGTTTGATTAATTTGTGCTGCTTATTTATGGTGTGGTACGTATATTTGTATGTGTAATATGCGTATGTATATGTGTATACATTTAATTATATAAAATATTGGTACATGCCTTATTAACTATAATAGGATAGGGAAAATAGGAAGATCACCATTTACACTGGTATTCGGGAGTATTTTAATCTATTTGCGTGAACTACTTTTTCTTCGTTTTTTACTTTTATTTTTACATTTCCATTTTCGAAAACTTGTAATACTTTAAAGGGGCCTTGATATTCGTCATCGAATTTACTAGTTTTATGATTTTTTTGTAAAAAGACCGCATCGCCCGCTTTTAGGGTTATAGAATTGATATTTCTATCATAGTATTGTTTTGATTTTATTTTGGCGGATTTCAAATTTTGTTGTGCAAAATTCTGGACATCATATAGTTTTGAGGCTAAATTTTGTACGTAATCGGTATAAGTGATTTCAATATCATCATTTGTGGGTTTACTAGAAGGTAATTTTGCAATTCTACCAAACATTAATGCGAAAGGGGTATATTTTGTTCCTTCGTGAATGCTAGTGTTATATGAAAATGTTGCTAATTCTAACCATTTATCCCAATCTGTATGTTTTTCCGAAAAGTGTTTAATGTATTCCTTTATTACGTGGTGTGATCTTTCTAACGAACCGTTCGATTGTGGGTGAAACGCTGTCGTTTTTATCTGCTTTATGTTGAATAATTTTGCCATTTTTTTCATGATTTTGCTTAAAAAGTTTTTACCTTGATCTGTTAGTATAGTTTTAGGTATCCCGAATGTACATATTAATCTTTTTACTAGAGCTTCCGCAATGTCTGAGGCCGTTGCTTTTTTTAGGGGTATTGCAATTAGATATTTTGTAAGATTATCTTGGATTGTTAATATGTTCTCATAACCTTCTTCTGTTTTATTATTTGGAATTACAATGTCCATCGATATTTTTTCTAAGGCTTGTTTGGGTGTGTCTGAAATAATCATTGGTTGTTTAGTTTTAAATCTTGTTAGTTTCTTTAGCTGGCAGGATTTGCAAGTTTGTATGAATTTTTCAATGTCTGATTTCATATTCTCCCAGTAATAAGTTTGTTTAATTCTTTTTAGCGTTTTATTTATTCCTTTGTGTCCTCCTATTGGTGAGTTGAGTGAAGTTGCTTTTATCTATATCCTTCTCTATCTGTAATATTTACGTACATTTATTTTACCGGTTACATATGATTATTTTTGTGTTTGATTTCTTGAACTCGTGGTTCGATTATTTTTATCACGCTAGACCAATCAACGCCGGCTATTTCTTTAGATTTTGATATGCTGAGTGTTTTTATTTGTCGATGATATGTTTCTTTTTTTAAAGATTTAATTACGGTTTTTTATGATTATTTAATCCTGTTCTTTGAACTTTCTCCGCTATTTGTAACTATTGGAAGTGCGATAATGGTATTTATTATTTTTAAGTTATAATTAAAATTTTCATTTAATTTTGCGTTGTCGGAAATTTAGGTAGTTCGTTTTCTATTGTTTTAAAGTTGAGGATCCTTTGGTGCGCAAGTTTGTACCTGTCGTGGTTTATAAAATATGTCAGATTATCTTTTTGCATATATAAATGATATTTTTTATTTCAATTACGTTTCCTGTTCTATATTCTTGATTACAATCAGTAATATTTTCTTCGTCTGTATCAGAGTCTAATTCACTATATTCGGGGGTATGAAACATTAATTGTTTATTACTTTTCGTTTATTCGATCTCTGATTCGTAATTTTCAATTAAGTATTGTTGTATTTCGTCCTCGTAATTTATCATGTCGAATTCATTTGTTTTATTGTGTTTTGTTTGTATTTTTGATTGTTTGTCTATTGTTTTTGTCTTTTGGGTTCGCTAGTATCCCTTTTTTTCTTGTTATTATTTATTTCTAATCTTTCTGGTTTTTTGGTAATTCGTGGACTCCTTCGCAAAACAAGGTTTTTCATTTTCAACTATTTGTGTAGTAAATATTGCCATATTAATTAATTCGGGTGGATGAGTCAACATGGGTGTTTTCTTTCTCCTCTACTCACTCTCTCCGTGTGTGTATTAGATGCGTAAGGTTTTTAGTTCCGTTTTTTGTTTCAAAACATTCATCCAGAGTATGGTTCAAATGGTTGCAATTGGTGCAAAATGAAATTCTGTTTGGTAAATTAAATTCTTGGACCCGTATAATTTATTTTATCGACTGGGGTTTTTGGTATATATATTGTAGGTATTTTGATATTATAATATTGGATTGTGTAAGATTTTTTTTCTCTCGAATAGGTTTATGGTTTTTTAAAATTTTGTTTTTACATTTTACGAATTCTACTGGTTTAAAAATTTGTGCATTTTGTTACTTCAGTCCAAGACTCCCATTTATTGTTATTTCCTAAATATCCTAATCCTTTCCTATTCTGTTTGTGATTTTTACTCTAATTGGTTCTCTTATTCCTTGATAATATTGTCCGATTCCAGCTCTTTCC
>JAQOWT010000054.1:0-74757 GCA_030407085.1 Trichopria drosophilae | reverse complement strand
GCAATGTAAAATGCAATACTCCTCGAACATACTCAGTGCAGCTGTAGTTTCATCAAGCAGTACAAAAAAAAATACAAGAACTAATTTACGAGTAAAATCCAACATAATGGTCAAATTTTTAACGATAATAGGATAATAAAATGTTTATGTCTCTTTTCTTTTAATCTCTATATAGCTGTCTACGAACCTGTCTGTGAAAAATGCCATTAACGATGGGCAATTTGAATATAAGCTTGAAAGCAGAAATTCCAAATACGTATTCTCGGGAGAAAAACAATATTATTTTAGAACTGTGCAGGATCGTCTCCCATATTACCATCTTCAGAGATATCGCCTCATATTCGTTAGAAATATGCAACCAGAATTACATTACAAATTTCCGTCGGTAAGATAATTTTACGATTATTTATTTCGCTCGAATAATTCTTCGATGTAGGCAATGTAAAATGCAATACTCCTTCTCGAACATACTCTGTGCAGCTGTAGTTTCATCAAGCAGTACAAAAAAAAATACAAGAACTAATTTACTAGTATAATCCAACATAATGGTCAAATTTTTAACGATAATAGGATAAGAAGTTGTTTATGTCTCTGTTCTTTTAATCTCTATATATCTGTCTCCGAACCTGTCTATGAAAAATGCCATTAACGATGGGCAATTTGAATATAAGCTTGAAAGCAGAAATTCCAAATACGTATTCTCGGGAGAAAAACAATATTATTTTAGAACTGTGCAGGATCGTCTCCCATATTACCATCTTCAGAGATATCGCCTCATATTCGTTAGAAATATGCAACCAGAATTACATTACAAATTTCAGTCGGTAAGATAATTTTACGATTATTTATTTCGCTCGAATAATTCTTCGATGTAGGCAATGTAAAATGCAATACTCCTTCTCGAACATACTCTGTGCAGCTGTAGTTTCATCAAGCAGTACAAAAAAAAATACAAGAACTAATTTACTAGTATAATCCAACATAATGGTCAAATTTTTAACGATAATAGGATAAGAAGTTGTTTATGTCTCTGTTCTTTTAATCTCTATATATCTGTCTCCGAACCTGTCTATGAAAAATGCCATTAACGATGGGCAATTTGAATATAAGCTTGAAAGCAGAAATTCCAAATACGTATTCTCGGGAGAAAAACAATATTATTTTAGAACTGTGCAGGATCGTCTCCCATATTACCATCTTCAGAGATATCGCCTCATATTCGTTAGAAATATGCAACCAGAATTACATTACAAATTTCAGTCGGTAAGATAATTTTACGATTCTAAATTTCTCTCGAATAATTCTTCGATGTAGGCAATGTAAAATGCAATACTCCTTGTCGAACATACTCAGTGCAGCTGTAGTTTCATCAAGCAGTACAAAAAAAAATACAAGAACTAATTTACGAGTAAAATCCAACATAATGGTCAAATTTTTAACGATAATAGGATAATAAAATGTTTATGTCTCTTTTCTTTTAATCTCTATATAGCTGTCTACGAACCTGTCTGTGAAAAATGCCATTAACGATGGGCAATTTGAATATAAGCTTGAAAGCAGAAATTCCAAATACGTATTCTCGGGAGAAAAACAATATTATTTTAGAACTGTGCAGGATCGTCTCCCATATTACCATCTTCAGAGATATCGCCTCATATTCGTTAGAAATATGCAACCAGAATTACATTACAAATTTCAGTCGGTAAGATAATTTTACGATTCTACATTTTTCTCGAATAATTCTTCGATGTAGGCAATGTAAAATGCAATACTCCTCGAACATACTCAGTGCAGCTGTAGTTTCATCAAGCAGTACAAAAAAAAATACAAGAACTAATTTACGAGTAAAATCCAACATAATGGTCAAATTTTTAACGATAATAGGATAAGAAGTTGTTTATGTCTCTGTTCTTTTAATCTCTATATATCTGTCTCCGAACCTGTCTATGAAAAATGCCATTAACGATGGGCAATTTGAATATAAGCTTGAAAGCAGAAATTCCAAATACGTATTCTCGGGAGAAAAACAATATTATTTTAGAACTGTGCAGGATCGTCTCCCATATTACCATCTTCAGAGATATCGCCTCATATTCGTTAGAAATATGCAACCAGAATTACATTACAAATTTCAGTCGGTAAGATAATTTTACGATTCTACATTTTTCTCGAATAATTCTTCGATGTAGGCAATGTAAAATGCAATACTCCTCGAACATACTCAGTGCAGCTGTAGTTTCATCAAGCAGTACAAAAAAAAATACAAGAACTAATTTACGAGTAAAATCCAACATAATGGTCAAATTTTTAACGATAATAGGATAATAAAATGTTTATGTCTCTTTTCTTTTAATCTCTATATAGCTGTCTACGAACCTGTCTGTGAAAAATGCCATTAACGATGGGCAATTTGAATATAAGCTTGAAAGCAGAAATTCCAAATACGTATTCTCGGGAGAAAAACAATATTATTTTAGAACTGTGCAGGATCGTCTCCCATATTACCATCTTCAGAGATATCGCCTCATATTCGTTAGAAATATGCAACCAGAATTACATTACAAATTTCAGTCGGTAAGATAATTTTACGATTATTTATTTCGCTCGAATAATTCTTCGATGTAGGCAATGTAAAATGCAATACTCCTTCTCGAACATACTCTGTGCAGCTGTAGTTTCATCAAGCAGTACAAAAAAAAATACAAGAACTAATTTACTAGTATAATCCAACATAATGGTCAAATTTTTAACGATAATAGGATAAGAAGTTGTTTATGTCTCTGTTCTTTTAATCTCTATATATCTGTCTCCGAACCTGTCTATGAAAAATGCCATTAACGATGGGCAATTTGAATATAAGCTTGAAAGCAGAAATTCCAAATACGTATTCTCGGGAGAAAAACAATATTATTTTAGAACTGTGCAGGATCGTCTCCCATATTACCATCTTCAGAGATATCGCCTCATATTCGTTAGAAATATGCAACCAGAATTACATTACAAATTTCAGTCGGTAAGATAATTTTACGATTCTACATTTTTCTCGAATAATTCTTCGATGTAGGCAATGTAAAATGCAATACTCCTCGAACATACTCAGTGCAGCTGTAGTTTCATCAAGCAGTACAAAAAAAAATACAAGAACTAATTTACGAGTAAAATCCAACATAATGGTCAAATTTTTAACGATAATAGGATAATAAAATGTTTATGTCTCTTTTCTTTTAATCTCTATATAGCTGTCTACGAACCTGTCTGTGAAAAATGCCATTAACGATGGGCAATTTGAATATAAGCTTGAAAGCAGAAATTCCAAATACGTATTCTCGGGAGAAAAACAATATTATTTTAGAACTGTGCAGGATCGTCTCCCATATTACCATCTTCAGAGATATCGCCTCATATTCGTTAGAAATATGCAACCAGAATTACATTACAAATTTCCGTCGGTAAGATAATTTTACGATTATTTATTTCGCTCGAATAATTCTTCGATGTAGGCAATGTAAAATGCAATACTCCTTCTCGAACATACTCTGTGCAGCTGTAGTTTCATCAAGCAGTACAAAAAAAAATACAAGAACTAATTTACTAGTATAATCCAACATAATGGTCAAATTTTTAACGATAATAGGATAAGAAGTTGTTTATGTCTCTGTTCTTTTAATCTCTATATATCTGTCTCCGAACCTGTCTATGAAAAATGCCATTAACGATGGGCAATTTGAATATAAGCTTGAAAGCAGAAATTCCAAATACGTATTCTCGGGAGAAAAACAATATTATTTTAGAACTGTGCAGGATCGTCTCCCATATTACCATCTTCAGAGATATCGCCTCATATTCGTTAGAAATATGCAACCAGAATTACATTACAAATTTCAGTCGGTAAGATAATTTTACGATTCTACATTTTTCTCGAATAATTCTTCGATGTAGGCAATGTAAAATGCAATACTCCTTCTCGAACATACTCTGTGCAGCTGTAGTTTCATCAAGCAGTACAAAAAAAAATACAAGAACTAATTTACTAGTATAATCCAACATAATGGTCAAATTTTTAACGATAATAGGATAAGAAGTTGTTTATGTCTCTGTTCTTTTAATCTCTATATATCTGTCTCCGAACCTGTCTATGAAAAATGCCATTAACGATGGGCAATTTGAATATAAGCTTGAAAGCAGAAATTCCAAATACGTATTCTCGGGAGAAAAACAATATTATTTTAGAACTGTGCAGGATCGTCTCCCATATTACCATCTTCAGAGATATCGCCTCATATTCGTTAGAAATATGCAACCAGAATTACATTACAAATTTCAGTCGGTAAGATAATTTTACGATTCTACATTTTTCTCGAATAATTCTTCGATGTAGGCAATGTAAAATGCAATACTCCTCGAACATACTCAGTGCAGCTGTAGTTTCATCAAGCAGTACAAAAAAAAATACAAGAACTAATTTACGAGTAAAATCCAACATAATGGTCAAATTTTTAACGATAATAGGATAATAAAATGTTTATGTCTCTTTTCTTTTAATCTCTATATAGCTGTCTACGAACCTGTCTGTGAAAAATGCCATTAACGATGGGCAATTTGAATATAAGCTTGAAAGCAGAAATTCCAAATACGTATTCTCGGGAGAAAAACAATATTATTTTAGAACTGTGCAGGATCGTCTCCCATATTACCATCTTCAGAGATATCGCCTCATATTCGTTAGAAATATGCAACCAGAATTACATTACAAATTTCCGTCGGTAAGATAATTTTACGATTATTTATTTCGCTCGAATAATTCTTCGATGTAGGCAATGTAAAATGCAATACTCCTTCTCGAACATACTCTGTGCAGCTGTAGTTTCATCAAGCAGTACAAAAAAAAATACAAGAACTAATTTACTAGTATAATCCAACATAATGGTCAAATTTTTAACGATAATAGGATAAGAAGTTGTTTATGTCTCTGTTCTTTTAATCTCTATATATCTGTCTCCGAACCTGTCTATGAAAAATGCCATTAACGATGGGCAATTTGAATATAAGCTTGAAAGCAGAAATTCCAAATACGTATTCTCGGGAGAAAAACAATATTATTTTAGAACTGTGCAGGATCGTCTCCCATATTACCATCTTCAGAGATATCGCCTCATATTCGTTAGAAATATGCAACCAGAATTACATTACAAATTTCAGTCGGTAAGATAATTTTACGATTCTACATTTTTCTCGAATAATTCTTCGATGTAGGCAATGTAAAATGCAATACTCCTCGAACATACTCAGTGCAGCTGTAGTTTCATCAAGCAGTACAAAAAAAAATACAAGAACTAATTTACGAGTAAAATCCAACATAATGGTCAAATTTTTAACGATAATAGGATAATAAAATGTTTATGTCTCTTTTCTTTTAATCTCTATATAGCTGTCTACGAACCTGTCTGTGAAAAATGCCATTAACGATGGGCAATTTGAATATAAGCTTGAAAGCAGAAATTCCAAATACGTATTCTCGGGAGAAAAACAATATTATTTTAGAACTGTGCAGGATCGTCTCCCATATTACCATCTTCAGAGATATCGCCTCATATTCGTTAGAAATATGCAACCAGAATTACATTACAAATTTCAGTCGGTAAGATAATTTTACGATTCTACATTTTTCTCGAATAATTCTTCGATGTAGGCAATGTAAAATGCAATACTCCTTCTCGAACATACTCTGTGCAGCTGTAGTTTCATCAAGCAGTACAAAAAAAAATACAAGAACTAATTTACTAGTATAATCCAACATAATGGTCAAATTTTTAACGATAATAGGATAAGAAGTTGTTTATGTCTCTGTTCTTTTAATCTCTATATATCTGTCTCCGAACCTGTCTATGAAAAATGCCATTAACGATGGGCAATTTGAATATAAGCTTGAAAGCAGAAATTCCAAATACGTATTCTCGGGAGAAAAACAATATTATTTTAGAACTGTGCAGGATCGTCTCCCATATTACCATCTTCAGAGATATCGCCTCATATTCGTTAGAAATATGCAACCAGAATTACATTACAAATTTCAGTCGGTAAGATAATTTTACGATTATTTATTTCGCTCGAATAATTCTTCGATGTAGGCAATGTAAAATGCAATACTCCTTCTCGAACATACTCTGTGCAGCTGTAGTTTCATCAAGCAGTACAAAAAAAAATACAAGAACTAATTTACTAGTAAAATCCAACATAATGGTCAAATTTTTAACGATAATAGGATAAGAAGTTGTTTATGTCTCTGTTCTTTTAATCTCTATATATCTGTCTCCGAACCTGTCTATGAAAAATGCCATTAACGATGGGCAATTTGAATATAAGCTTGAAAGCAGAAATTCCAAATACGTATTCTCGGGAGAAAAACAATATTATTTTAGAACTGTGCAGGATCGTCTCCCATATTACCATCTTCAGAGATATCGCCTCATATTCGTTAGAAATATGCAACCAGAATTACATTACAAATTTCCGTCGGTAAGATAATTTTACGATTATTTATTTCGCTCGAATAATTCTTCGATGTAGGCAATGTAAAATGCAATACTCCTTCTCGAACATACTCTGTGCAGCTGTAGTTTCATCAAGCAGTACAAAAAAAAATACAAGAACTAATTTACTAGTATAATCCAACATAATGGTCAAATTTTTAACGATAATAGGATAAGAAGTTGTTTATGTCTCTGTTCTTTTAATCTCTATATATCTGTCTCCGAACCTGTCTATGAAAAATGCCATTAACGATGGGCAATTTGAATATAAGCTTGAAAGCAGAAATTCCAAATACGTATTCTCGGGAGAAAAACAATATTATTTTAGAACTGTGCAGGATCGTCTCCCATATTACCATCTTCAGAGATATCGCCTCATATTCGTTAGAAATATGCAACCAGAATTACATTACAAATTTCAGTCGGTAAGATAATTTTACGATTCTACATTTTTCTCGAATAATTCTTCGATGTAGGCAATGTAAAATGCAATACTCCTCGAACATACTCAGTGCAGCTGTAGTTTCATCAAGCAGTACAAAAAAAAATACAAGAACTAATTTACGAGTAAAATCCAACATAATGGTCAAATTTTTAACGATAATAGGATAATAAAATGTTTATGTCTCTTTTCTTTTAATCTCTATATAGCTGTCTACGAACCTGTCTGTGAAAAATGCCATTAACGATGGGCAATTTGAATATAAGCTTGAAAGCAGAAATTCCAAATACGTATTCTCGGGAGAAAAACAATATTATTTTAGAACTGTGCAGGATCGTCTCCCATATTACCATCTTCAGAGATATCGCCTCATATTCGTTAGAAATATGCAACCAGAATTACATTACAAATTTCAGTCGGTAAGATAATTTTACGATTCTACATTTTTCTCGAATAATTCTTCGATGTAGGCAATGTAAAATGCAATACTCCTCGAACATACTCTGTGCAGCTGTAGTTTCATCAAGCAGTACAAAAAAAAATACAAGAACTAATTTACTAGTATAATCCAACATAATGGTCAAATTTTTAACGATAATAGGATAAGAAGTTGTTTATGTCTCTGTTCTTTTAATCTCTATATATCTGTCTCCGAACCTGTCTATGAAAAATGCCATTAACGATGGGCAATTTGAATATAAGCTTGAAAGCAGAAATTCCAAATACGTATTCTCGGGAGAAAAACAATATTATTTTAGAACTGTGCAGGATCGTCTCCCATATTACCATCTTCAGAGATATCGCCTCATATTCGTTAGAAATATGCAACCAGAATTACATTACAAATTTCAGTCGGTAAGATAATTTTACGATTCTACATTTTTCTCGAATAATTCTTCGATGTAGGCAATGTAAAATGCAATACTCCTCGAACATACTCAGTGCAGCTGTAGTTTCATCAAGCAGTACAAAAAAAAATACAAGAACTAATTTACGAGTAAAATCCAACATAATGGTCAAATTTTTAACGATAATAGGATAATAAAATGTTTATGTCTCTTTTCTTTTAATCTCTATATAGCTGTCTACGAACCTGTCTGTGAAAAATGCCATTAACGATGGGCAATTTGAATATAAGCTTGAAAGCAGAAATTCCAAATACGTATTCTCGGGAGAAAAACAATATTATTTTAGAACTGTGCAGGATCGTCTCCCATATTACCATCTTCAGAGATATCGCCTCATATTCGTTAGAAATATGCAACCAGAATTACATTACAAATTTCCGTCGGTAAGATAATTTTACGATTATTTATTTCGCTCGAATAATTCTTCGATGTAGGCAATGTAAAATGCAATACTCCTTCTCGAACATACTCTGTGCAGCTGTAGTTTCATCAAGCAGTACAAAAAAAAATACAAGAACTAATTTACTAGTATAATCCAACATAATGGTCAAATTTTTAACGATAATAGGATAAGAAGTTGTTTATGTCTCTGTTCTTTTAATCTCTATATATCTGTCTCCGAACCTGTCTATGAAAAATGCCATTAACGATGGGCAATTTGAATATAAGCTTGAAAGCAGAAATTCCAAATACGTATTCTCGGGAGAAAAACAATATTATTTTAGAACTGTGCAGGATCGTCTCCCATATTACCATCTTCAGAGATATCGCCTCATATTCGTTAGAAATATGCAACCAGAATTACATTACAAATTTCAGTCGGTAAGATAATTTTACGATTCTACATTTTTCTCGAATAATTCTTCGATGTAGGCAATGTAAAATGCAATACTCCTCGAACATACTCAGTGCAGCTGTAGTTTCATCAAGCAGTACAAAAAAAAATACAAGAACTAATTTACGAGTAAAATCCAACATAATGGTCAAATTTTTAACGATAATAGGATAATAAAATGTTTATGTCTCTTTTCTTTTAATCTCTATATAGCTGTCTACGAACCTGTCTGTGAAAAATGCCATTAACGATGGGCAATTTGAATATAAGCTTGAAAGCAGAAATTCCAAATACGTATTCTCGGGAGAAAAACAATATTATTTTAGAACTGTGCAGGATCGTCTCCCATATTACCATCTTCAGAGATATCGCCTCATATTCGTTAGAAATATGCAACCAGAATTACATTACAAATTTCCGTCGGTAAGATAATTTTACGATTATTTATTTCGCTCGAATAATTCTTCGATGTAGGCAATGTAAAATGCAATACTCCTTCTCGAACATACTCTGTGCAGCTGTAGTTTCATCAAGCAGTACAAAAAAAAATACAAGAACTAATTTACTAGTATAATCCAACATAATGGTCAAATTTTTAACGATAATAGGATAAGAAGTTGTTTATGTCTCTGTTCTTTTAATCTCTATATATCTGTCTCCGAACCTGTCTATGAAAAATGCCATTAACGATGGGCAATTTGAATATAAGCTTGAAAGCAGAAATTCCAAATACGTATTCTCGGGAGAAAAACAATATTATTTTAGAACTG
The DNA here is from genome assembly GCA_030407085.1 of Trichopria drosophilae. NCBI lineage: Eukaryota > Metazoa > Arthropoda > Insecta > Hymenoptera > Diapriidae > Trichopria > Trichopria drosophilae. The sequence continues at coordinate 65,272 of JAQOWT010000054.1, read as the reverse complement.
TGCAGGATCGTCTCCCATATTACCATCTTCAGAGATATCGCCTCATATTCGTTAGAAATATGCAACCAGAATTACATTACAAATTTCCGTCGGTAAGATAATTTTACGATTATTTATTTCGCTCGAATAATTCTTCGATGTAGGCAATGTAAAATGCAATACTCCTTCTCGAACATACTCTGTGCAGCTGTAGTTTCATCAAGCAGCACAAAAAAAAATTACAAGAACTAATTTACGAGTAAAATCCAACATAATGGTCAAATTTTTAACGATAATAGGATAAGAAGTTGTTTATGTCTCTTTTCTTTTAATCTCTATATAACTGTCTCCGAACCTGTCTATGAAAAATGCTATTAACGATGGGCAATTTGAATATAAGCTTGAAAGCAGAAATTCCAAATACGTATTCTCGGGAGAAAATCAATATTATTTTAGAACTGTGCAGGATCGTCTCCCATATTACCATCTTCAGAGATATCGCCTCATATTCGTTAGAAATATGCAACCAGAATTACATTACAAATTTCAGTCGGTAAGATAATTTTACGATTATTCATTTTTCTCGAATAATTCTTCGATGTAGGCAATGTAAAATGCAATACTCCTCGAACATACTCAGTGCAGCTGTAGTTTCATCAAGCAGTACAAAAAAAAATACAAGAACTAATTTACTAGTAAAATCCAACATAATGGTCAAATTTTTAACGATAATAGGATAATAAAATGTTTATGTCTCTTTTCTTTTAATCTCTATATAGCTGTCTACGAACCTGTCTGTGAAAAATGCCATTAACGATGGGCAATTTGAATATAAGCTTGAAAGCAGAAATTCCAAATACGTATTCTCGGGAGAAAAACAATATTATTTTAGAACTGTGCAGGATCGTCTCCCATATTACCATCTTCAGAGATATCGCCTCATATTCGTTAGAAATATGCAACCAGAATTACATTACAAATTTCCGTCGGTAAGATAATTTTACGATTATTTATTTCGCTCGAATAATTCTTCGATGTAGGCAATGTAAAATGCAATACTCCTTCTCGAACATACTCTGTGCAGCTGTAGTTTCATCAAGCAGTACAAAAAAAAATACAAGAACTAATTTACTAGTAAAATCCAACATAATGGTCAAATTTTTAACGATAATAGGATAAGAAGTTGTTTATGTCTCTGTTCTTTTAATCTCTATATAGCTGTCTCCGAACCTGTCTATGAAAAATGCCATTAACGATGGGCAATTTGAATATAAGCTTGAAAGCAGAAATTCCAAATACGTATTCTCGGGAGAAAAACAATATTATTTTAGAACTGTGCAGGATCGTCTCCCATATTACCATCTTCAGAGATATCGCCTCATATTCGTTAGAAATATGCAACCAGAATTACATTACAAATTTCCGTCGGTAAGATAATTTTACGATTATTTATTTCGCTCGAATAATTCTTCGATGTAGGCAATGTAAAATGCAATACTCCTTCTCGAACATACTCTGTGCAGCTGTAGTTTCATCAAGCAGTACAAAAAAAAATACAAGAACTAATTTACTAGTAAAATCCAACATAATGGTCAAATTTTTAACGATAATAGGATAAGAAGTTGTTTATGTCTCTGTTCTTTTAATCTCTATATAGCTGTCTCCGAACCTGTCTATGAAAAATGCCATTAACGATGGGCAATTTGAATATAAGCTTGAAAGCAGAAATTCCAAATACGTATTCTCGGGAGAAAAACAATATTATTTTAGAACTGTGCAGGATCGTCTCCCATATTACCATCTTCAGAGATATCGCCTCATATTCGTTAGAAATATGCAACCAGAATTACATTACAAATTTCCGTCGGTAAGATAATTTTACGATTATTTATTTCGCTCGAATAATTCTTCGATGTAGGCAATGTAAAATGCAATACTCCTTCTCGAACATACTCAGTGCAGCTGTAGTTTCATCAAGCAGTACAAAAAAAAATACAAGAACTAATTTACGAGTAAAATCCAACATAATGGTCAAATTTTTAACGATAATAGGATAATAAAATGTTTATGTCTCTTTTCTTTTAATCTCTATATAGCTGTCTACGAACCTGTCTGTGAAAAATGCCATTAACGATGGGCAATTTGAATATAAGCTTGAAAGCAGAAATTCCAAATACGTATTCTCGGGAGAAAAACAATATTATTTTAGAACTGTGCAGGATCGTCTCCCATATTACCATCTTCAGAGATATCGCCTCATATTCGTTAGAAATATGCAACCAGAATTACATTACAAATTTCAGTCGGTAAGATAATTTTACGATTCTACATTTTTCTCGAATAATTCTTCGATGTAGGCAATGTAAAATGCAATACTCCTTGTCGAACATACTCAGTGCAGCTGTAGTTTCATCAAGCAGTACAAAAAAAAATACAAGAACTAATTTACGAGTAAAATCCAACATAATGGTCAAATTTTTAACGATAATAGGATAATAAAATGTTTATGTCTCTTTTCTTTTAATCTCTATATAGCTGTCTACGAACCTGTCTGTGAAAAATGCCATTAACGATGGGCAATTTGAATATAAGCTTGAAAGCAGAAATTCCAAATACGTATTCTCGGGAGAAAAACAATATTATTTTAGAACTGTGCAGGATCGTCTCCCATATTACCATCTTCAGAGATATCGCCTCATATTCGTTAGAAATATGCAACCAGAATTACATTACAAATTTCCGTCGGTAAGATAATTTTACGATTATTTATTTCGCTCGAATAATTCTTCGATGTAGGCAATGTAAAATGCAATACTCCTTCTCGAACATACTCTGTGCAGCTGTAGTTTCATCAAGCAGTACAAAAAAAAATACAAGAACTAATTTACTAGTAAAATCCAACATAATGGTCAAATTTTTAACGATAATAGGATAAGAAGTTGTTTATGTCTCTGTTCTTTTAATCTCTATATATCTGTCTCCGAACCTGTCTATGAAAAATGCCATTAACGATGGGCAATTTGAATATAAGCTTGAAAGCAGAAATTCCAAATACGTATTCTCGGGAGAAAAACAATATTATTTTAGAACTGTGCAGGATCGTCTCCCATATTACCATCTTCAGAGATATCGCCTCATATTCGTTAGAAATATGCAACCAGAATTACATTACAAATTTCAGTCGGTAAGATAATTTTACGATTCTACATTTTTCTCGAATAATTCTTCGATGTAGGCAATGTAAAATGCAATACTCCTCGAACATACTCAGTGCAGCTGTAGTTTCATCAAGCAGTACAAAAAAAAATACAAGAACTAATTTACGAGTAAAATCCAACATAATGGTCAAATTTTTAACGATAATAGGATAATAAAATGTTTATGTCTCTTTTCTTTTAATCTCTATATAGCTGTCTACGAACCTGTCTGTGAAAAATGCCATTAACGATGGGCAATTTGAATATAAGCTTGAAAGCAGAAATTCCAAATACGTATTCTCGGGAGAAAAACAATATTATTTTAGAACTGTGCAGGATCGTCTCCCATATTACCATCTTCAGAGATATCGCCTCATATTCGTTAGAAATATGCAACCAGAATTACATTACAAATTTCCGTCGGTAAGATAATTTTACGATTATTTATTTCGCTCGAATAATTCTTCGATGTAGGCAATGTAAAATGCAATACTCCTTCTCGAACATACTCTGTGCAGCTGTAGTTTCATCAAGCAGTACAAAAAAAAATACAAGAACTAATTTACTAGTATAATCCAACATAATGGTCAAATTTTTAACGATAATAGGATAAGAAGTTGTTTATGTCTCTGTTCTTTTAATCTCTATATATCTGTCTCCGAACCTGTCTATGAAAAATGCCATTAACGATGGGCAATTTGAATATAAGCTTGAAAGCAGAAATTCCAAATACGTATTCTCGGGAGAAAAACAATATTATTTTAGAACTGTGCAGGATCGTCTCCCATATTACCATCTTCAGAGATATCGCCTCATATTCGTTAGAAATATGCAACCAGAATTACATTACAAATTTCAGTCGGTAAGATAATTTTACGATTCTACATTTTTCTCGAATAATTCTTCGATGTAGGCAATGTAAAATGCAATACTCCTCGAACATACTCAGTGCAGCTGTAGTTTCATCAAGCAGTACAAAAAAAAATACAAGAACTAATTTACGAGTAAAATCCAACATAATGGTCAAATTTTTAACGATAATAGGATAATAAAATGTTTATGTCTCTTTTCTTTTAATCTCTATATAGCTGTCTACGAACCTGTCTGTGAAAAATGCCATTAACGATGGGCAATTTGAATATAAGCTTGAAAGCAGAAATTCCAAATACGTATTCTCGGGAGAAAAACAATATTATTTTAGAACTGTGCAGGATCGTCTCCCATATTACCATCTTCAGAGATATCGCCTCATATTCGTTAGAAATATGCAACCAGAATTACATTACAAATTTCCGTCGGTAAGATAATTTTACGATTATTTATTTCGCTCGAATAATTCTTCGATGTAGGCAATGTAAAATGCAATACTCCTTCTCGAACATACTCTGTGCAGCTGTAGTTTCATCAAGCAGTACAAAAAAAAATACAAGAACTAATTTACTAGTAAAATCCAACATAATGGTCAAATTTTTAACGATAATAGGATAAGAAGTTGTTTATGTCTCTGTTCTTTTAATCTCTATATAGCTGTCTCCGAACCTGTCTATGAAAAATGCCATTAACGATGGGCAATTTGAATATAAGCTTGAAAGCAGAAATTCCAAATACGTATTCTCGGGAGAAAAACAATATTATTTTAGAACTGTGCAGGATCGTCTCCCATATTACCATCTTCAGAGATATCGCCTCATATTCGTTAGAAATATGCAACCAGAATTACATTACAAATTTCCGTCGGTAAGATAATTTTACGATTATTTATTTCGCTCGAATAATTCTTCGATGTAGGCAATGTAAAATGCAATACTCCTTCTCGAACATACTCTGTGCAGCTGTAGTTTCATCAAGCAGTACAAAAAAAAATACAAGAACTAATTTACTAGTAAAATCCAACATAATGGTCAAATTTTTAACGATAATAGGATAAGAAGTTGTTTATGTCTCTGTTCTTTTAATCTCTATATATCTGTCTCCGAACCTGTCTATGAAAAATGCCATTAACGATGGGCAATTTGAATATAAGCTTGAAAGCAGAAATTCCAAATACGTATTCTCGGGAGAAAAACAATATTATTTTAGAACTGTGCAGGATCGTCTCCCATATTACCATCTTCAGAGATATCGCCTCATATTCGTTAGAAATATGCAACCAGAATTACATTACAAATTTCAGTCGGTAAGATAATTTTACGATTCTACATTTTTCTCGAATAATTCTTCGATGTAGGCAATGTAAAATGCAATACTCCTTCTCGAACATACTCAGTGCAGCTGTAGTTTCATCAAGCAGTACAAAAAAAAATACAAGAACTAATTTACGAGTAAAATCCAACATAATGGTCAAATTTTTAACGATAATAGGATAATAAAATGTTTATGTCTCTTTTCTTTTAATCTCTATATAGCTGTCTACGAACCTGTCTGTGAAAAATGCCATTAACGATGGGCAATTTGAATATAAGCTTGAAAGCAGAAATTCCAAATACGTATTCTCGGGAGAAAAACAATATTATTTTAGAACTGTGCAGGATCGTCTCCCATATTACCATCTTCAGAGATATCGCCTCATATTCGTTAGAAATATGCAACCAGAATTACATTACAAATTTCCGTCGGTAAGATAATTTTACGATTATTTATTTCGCTCGAATAATTCTTCGATGTAGGCAATGTAAAATGCAATACTCCTCGAACATACTCAGTGCAGCTGTAGTTTCATCAAGCAGTACAAAAAAAATTACAAGAACTAATTTACGAGTAAAATCCAACATAATGGTCAAATTTTTAACGATAATAGGATAATAAAATGTTTATGTCTCTTTTCTTTTAATCTCTATATAGCTGTCTACGAACCTGTCTGTGAAAAATGCCATTAACGATGGGCAATTTGAATATAAGCTTGAAAGCAGAAATTCCAAATACGTATTCTCGGGAGAAAAACAATATTATTTTAGAACTGTGCAGGATCGTCTCCCATATTACCATCTTCAGAGATATCGCCTCATATTCGTTAGAAATATGCAACCAGAATTACATTACAAATTTCCGTCGGTAAGATAATTTTACGATTATTTATTTCGCTCGAATAATTCTTCGATGTAGGCAATGTAAAATGCAATACTCCTTCTCGAACATACTCTGTGCAGCTGTAGTTTCATCAAGCAGTACAAAAAAAAATACAAGAACTAATTTACTAGTATAATCCAACATAATGGTCAAATTTTTAACGATAATAGGATAAGAAGTTGTTTATGTCTCTGTTCTTTTAATCTCTATATATCTGTCTCCGAACCTGTCTATGAAAAATGCCATTAACGATGGGCAATTTGAATATAAGCTTGAAAGCAGAAATTCCAAATACGTATTCTCGGGAGAAAAACAATATTATTTTAGAACTGTGCAGGATCGTCTCCCATATTACCATCTTCAGAGATATCGCCTCATATTCGTTAGAAATATGCAACCAGAATTACATTACAAATTTCAGTCGGTAAGATAATTTTACGATTCTACATTTTTCTCGAATAATTCTTCGATGTAGGCAATGTAAAATGCAATACTCCTCGAACATACTCAGTGCAGCTGTAGTTTCATCAAGCAGTACAAAAAAAAATACAAGAACTAATTTACGAGTAAAATCCAACATAATGGTCAAATTTTTAACGATAATAGGATAATAAAATGTTTATGTCTCTTTTCTTTTAATCTCTATATAGCTGTCTACGAACCTGTCTGTGAAAAATGCCATTAACGATGGGCAATTTGAATATAAGCTTGAAAGCAGAAATTCCAAATACGTATTCTCGGGAGAAAAACAATATTATTTTAGAACTGTGCAGGATCGTCTCCCATATTACCATCTTCAGAGATATCGCCTCATATTCGTTAGAAATATGCAACCAGAATTACATTACAAATTTCCGTCGGTAAGATAATTTTACGATTATTTATTTCGCTCGAATAATTCTTCGATGTAGGCAATGTAAAATGCAATACTCCTTCTCGAACATACTCTGTGCAGCTGTAGTTTCATCAAGCAGTACAAAAAAAAATACAAGAACTAATTTACTAGTATAATCCAACATAATGGTCAAATTTTTAACGATAATAGGATAAGAAGTTGTTTATGTCTCTGTTCTTTTAATCTCTATATATCTGTCTCCGAACCTGTCTATGAAAAATGCCATTAACGATGGGCAATTTGAATATAAGCTTGAAAGCAGAAATTCCAAATACGTATTCTCGGGAGAAAAACAATATTATTTTAGAACTGTGCAGGATCGTCTCCCATATTACCATCTTCAGAGATATCGCCTCATATTCGTTAGAAATATGCAACCAGAATTACATTACAAATTTCCGTCGGTAAGATAATTTTACGATTATTTATTTCGCTCGAATAATTCTTCGATGTAGGCAATGTAAAATGCAATACTCCTCGAACATACTCAGTGCAGCTGTAGTTTCATCAAGCAGTACAAAAAAAATTACAAGAACTAATTTACGAGTAAAATCCAACATAATGGTCAAATTTTTAACGATAATAGGATAATAAAATGTTTATGTCTCTTTTCTTTTAATCTCTATATAGCTGTCTACGAACCTGTCTGTGAAAAATGCCATTAACGATGGGCAATTTGAATATAAGCTTGAAAGCAGAAATTCCAAATACGTATTCTCGGGAGAAAAACAATATTATTTTAGAACTGTGCAGGATCGTCTCCCATATTACCATCTTCAGAGATATCGCCTCATATTCGTTAGAAATATGCAACCAGAATTACATTACAAATTTCCGTCGGTAAGATAATTTTACGATTATTTATTTCGCTCGAATAATTCTTCGATGTAGGCAATGTAAAATGCAATACTCCTTCTCGAACATACTCTGTGCAGCTGTAGTTTCATCAAGCAGTACAAAAAAAAATACAAGAACTAATTTACTAGTATAATCCAACATAATGGTCAAATTTTTAACGATAATAGGATAAGAAGTTGTTTATGTCTCTGTTCTTTTAATCTCTATATATCTGTCTCCGAACCTGTCTATGAAAAATGCCATTAACGATGGGCAATTTGAATATAAGCTTGAAAGCAGAAATTCCAAATACGTATTCTCGGGAGAAAAACAATATTATTTTAGAACTGTGCAGGATCGTCTCCCATATTACCATCTTCAGAGATATCGCCTCATATTCGTTAGAAATATGCAACCAGAATTACATTACAAATTTCAGTCGGTAAGATAATTTTACGATTCTACATTTTTCTCGAATAATTCTTCGATGTAGGCAATGTAAAATGCAATACTCCTCGAACATACTCAGTGCAGCTGTAGTTTCATCAAGCAGTACAAAAAAAAATACAAGAACTAATTTACGAGTAAAATCCAACATAATGGTCAAATTTTTAACGATAATAGGATAATAAAATGTTTATGTCTCTTTTCTTTTAATCTCTATATAGCTGTCTACGAACCTGTCTGTGAAAAATGCCATTAACGATGGGCAATTTGAATATAAGCTTGAAAGCAGAAATTCCAAATACGTATTCTCGGGAGAAAAACAATATTATTTTAGAACTGTGCAGGATCGTCTCCCATATTACCATCTTCAGAGATATCGCCTCATATTCGTTAGAAATATGCAACCAGAATTACATTACAAATTTCCGTCGGTAAGATAATTTTACGATTATTTATTTCGCTCGAATAATTCTTCGATGTAGGCAATGTAAAATGCAATACTCCTTCTCGAACATACTCTGTGCAGCTGTAGTTTCATCAAGCAGTACAAAAAAAAATACAAGAACTAATTTACTAGTATAATCCAACATAATGGTCAAATTTTTAACGATAATAGGATAAGAAGTTGTTTATGTCTCTGTTCTTTTAATCTCTATATATCTGTCTCCGAACCTGTCTATGAAAAATGCCATTAACGATGGGCAATTTGAATATAAGCTTGAAAGCAGAAATTCCAAATACGTATTCTCGGGAGAAAAACAATATTATTTTAGAACTGTGCAGGATCGTCTCCCATATTACCATCTTCAGAGATATCGCCTCATATTCGTTAGAAATATGCAACCAGAATTACATTACAAATTTCAGTCGGTAAGATAATTTTACGATTATTTATTTCGCTCGAATAATTCTTCGATGTAGGCAATGTAAAATGCAATACTCCTTCTCGAACATACTCTGTGCAGCTGTAGTTTCATCAAGCAGTACAAAAAAAAATACAAGAACTAATTTACTAGTATAATCCAACATAATGGTCAAATTTTTAACGATAATAGGATAAGAAGTTGTTTATGTCTCTGTTCTTTTAATCTCTATATATCTGTCTCCGAACCTGTCTATGAAAAATGCCATTAACGATGGGCAATTTGAATATAAGCTTGAAAGCAGAAATTCCAAATACGTATTCTCGGGAGAAAAACAATATTATTTTAGAACTGTGCAGGATCGTCTCCCATATTACCATCTTCAGAGATATCGCCTCATATTCGTTAGAAATATGCAACCAGAATTACATTACAAATTTCAGTCGGTAAGATAATTTTACGATTCTACATTTTTCTCGAATAATTCTTCGATGTAGGCAATGTAAAATGCAATACTCCTCGAACATACTCAGTGCAGCTGTAGTTTCATCAAGCAGTACAAAAAAAAATACAAGAACTAATTTACGAGTAAAATCCAACATAATGGTCAAATTTTTAACGATAATAGGATAATAAAATGTTTATGTCTCTTTTCTTTTAATCTCTATATAGCTGTCTACGAACCTGTCTGTGAAAAATGCCATTAACGATGGGCAATTTGAATATAAGCTTGAAAGCAGAAATTCCAAATACGTATTCTCGGGAGAAAAACAATATTATTTTAGAACTGTGCAGGATCGTCTCCCATATTACCATCTTCAGAGATATCGCCTCATATTCGTTAGAAATATGCAACCAGAATTACATTACAAATTTCCGTCGGTAAGATAATTTTACGATTATTTATTTCGCTCGAATAATTCTTCGATGTAGGCAATGTAAAATGCAATACTCCTTCTCGAACATACTCTGTGCAGCTGTAGTTTCATCAAGCAGTACAAAAAAAAATACAAGAACTAATTTACTAGTATAATCCAACATAATGGTCAAATTTTTAACGATAATAGGATAAGAAGTTGTTTATGTCTCTGTTCTTTTAATCTCTATATATCTGTCTCCGAACCTGTCTATGAAAAATGCCATTAACGATGGGCAATTTGAATATAAGCTTGAAAGCAGAAATTCCAAATACGTATTCTCGGGAGAAAAACAATATTATTTTAGAACTGTGCAGGATCGTCTCCCATATTACCATCTTCAGAGATATCGCCTCATATTCGTTAGAAATATGCAACCAGAATTACATTACAAATTTCAGTCGGTAAGATAATTTTACGATTCTACATTTTTCTCGAATAATTCTTCGATGTAGGCAATGTAAAATGCAATACTCCTCGAACATACTCAGTGCAGCTGTAGTTTCATCAAGCAGTACAAAAAAAAATACAAGAACTAATTTACGAGTAAAATCCAACATAATGGTCAAATTTTTAACGATAATAGGATAATAAAATGTTTATGTCTCTTTTCTTTTAATCTCTATATAGCTGTCTACGAACCTGTCTGTGAAAAATGCCATTAACGATGGGCAATTTGAATATAAGCTTGAAAGCAGAAATTCCAAATACGTATTCTCGGGAGAAAAACAATATTATTTTAGAACTGTGCAGGATCGTCTCCCATATTACCATCTTCAGAGATATCGCCTCATATTCGTTAGAAATATGCAACCAGAATTACATTACAAATTTCAGTCGGTAAGATAATTTTACGATTCTACATTTTTCTCGAATAATTCTTCGATGTAGGCAATGTAAAATGCAATACTCCTTCTCGAACATACTCTGTGCAGCTGTAGTTTCATCAAGCAGTACAAAAAAAAATACAAGAACTAATTTACGAGTAAAATCCAACATAATGGTCAAATTTTTAACGATAATAGGATAATAAAATGTTTATGTCTCTTTTCTTTTAATCTCTATATAGCTGTCTACGAACCTGTCTGTGAAAAATGCCATTAACGATGGGCAATTTGAATATAAGCTTGAAAGCAGAAATTCCAAATACGTATTCTCGGGAGAAAAACAATATTATTTTAGAACTGTGCAGGATCGTCTCCCATATTACCATCTTCAGAGATATCGCCTCATATTCGTTAGAAATATGCAACCAGAATTACATTACAAATTTCCGTCGGTAAGATAATTTTACGATTATTTATTTCGCTCGAATAATTCTTCGATGTAGGCAATGTAAAATGCAATACTCCTTCTCGAACATACTCTGTGCAGCTGTAGTTTCATCAAGCAGCACAAAAAAAAATACAAGAACTAATTTACTAGTAAAATCCAACATAATGGTCAAATTTTTAACGATAATAGGATAATAAAATGTTTATGTCTCTTTTCTTTTTATCTCTATATGGCTGTCTCCGAACCTGTCTATGAAAAATGCCATTAACGATGGGCAATTTGAATATAAGCTTGAAAGCAGAAATTCCAAATACGTATTCTCGGGAGAAAAACAATATTATTTTAGAACTGTGCAGGATCGTCTCCCATATTACCATCTTCAGAGATATCGCCTCATATTCGTTAGAAATATGCAACCAGAATTACATTACAAATTTCCGTCGGTAAGATAATTTTACGATTATTTATTTCGCTCGAATAATTCTTCGATGTAGGCAATGTAAAATGCAATACTCCTCGAACATACTCAGTGCAGCTGTAGTTTCATCAAGCAGTACAAAAAAAATTACAAGAACTAATTTACGAGTAAAATCCAACATAATGGTCAAATTTTTAACGATAATAGGATAATAAAATGTTTATGTCTCTTTTCTTTTAATCTCTATATAGCTGTCTACGAACCTGTCTGTGAAAAATGCCATTAACGATGGGCAATTTGAATATAAGCTTGAAAGCAGAAATTCCAAATACGTATTCTCGGGAGAAAAACAATATTATTTTAGAACTGTGCAGGATCGTCTCCCATATTACCATCTTCAGAGATATCGCCTCATATTCGTTAGAAATATGCAACCAGAATTACATTACAAATTTCCGTCGGTAAGATAATTTTACGATTATTTATTTCGCTCGAATAATTCTTCGATGTAGGCAATGTAAAATGCAATACTCCTTCTCGAACATACTCTGTGCAGCTGTAGTTTCATCAAGCAGTACAAAAAAAAATACAAGAACTAATTTACTAGTATAATCCAACATAATGGTCAAATTTTTAACGATAATAGGATAAGAAGTTGTTTATGTCTCTGTTCTTTTAATCTCTATATATCTGTCTCCGAACCTGTCTATGAAAAATGCCATTAACGATGGGCAATTTGAATATAAGCTTGAAAGCAGAAATTCCAAATACGTATTCTCGGGAGAAAAACAATATTATTTTAGAACTGTGCAGGATCGTCTCCCATATTACCATCTTCAGAGATATCGCCTCATATTCGTTAGAAATATGCAACCAGAATTACATTACAAATTTCAGTCGGTAAGATAATTTTACGATTCTACATTTTTCTCGAATAATTCTTCGATGTAGGCAATGTAAAATGCAATACTCCTCGAACATACTCAGTGCAGCTGTAGTTTCATCAAGCAGTACAAAAAAAAATACAAGAACTAATTTACGAGTAAAATCCAACATAATGGTCAAATTTTTAACGATAATAGGATAATAAAATGTTTATGTCTCTTTTCTTTTAATCTCTATATAGCTGTCTACGAACCTGTCTGTGAAAAATGCCATTAACGATGGGCAATTTGAATATAAGCTTGAAAGCAGAAATTCCAAATACGTATTCTCGGGAGAAAAACAATATTATTTTAGAACTGTGCAGGATCGTCTCCCATATTACCATCTTCAGAGATATCGCCTCATATTCGTTAGAAATATGCAACCAGAATTACATTACAAATTTCCGTCGGTAAGATAATTTTACGATTATTTATTTCGCTCGAATAATTCTTCGATGTAGGCAATGTAAAATGCAATACTCCTTCTCGAACATACTCTGTGCAGCTGTAGTTTCATCAAGCAGTACAAAAAAAAATACAAGAACTAATTTACTAGTATAATCCAACATAATGGTCAAATTTTTAACGATAATAGGATAAGAAGTTGTTTATGTCTCTGTTCTTTTAATCTCTATATATCTGTCTCCGAACCTGTCTATGAAAAATGCCATTAACGATGGGCAATTTGAATATAAGCTTGAAAGCAGAAATTCCAAATACGTATTCTCGGGAGAAAAACAATATTATTTTAGAACTGTGCAGGATCGTCTCCCATATTACCATCTTCAGAGATATCGCCTCATATTCGTTAGAAATATGCAACCAGAATTACATTACAAATTTCAGTCGGTAAGATAATTTTACGATTCATTTTTCGCTCGAATAATTCTTCGATGTAGGCAATGTAAAATGCAATACTCCTTCTCGAACATACTCTGTGCAGCTGTAGTTTCATCAAGCAGTACAAAAAAAAATACAAGAACTAATTTACGAGTAAAATCCAACATAATGGTCAAATTTTTAACGATAATAGGATAATAAAATGTTTATGTCTCTTTTCTTTTAATCTCTATATAGCTGTCTACGAACCTGTCTGTGAAAAATGCCATTAACGATGGGCAATTTGAATATAAGCTTGAAAGCAGAAATTCCAAATACGTATTCTCGGGAGAAAAACAATATTATTTTAGAACTGTGCAGGATCGTCTCCCATATTACCATCTTCAGAGATATCGCCTCATATTCGTTAGAAATATGCAACCAGAATTACATTACAAATTTCAGTCGGTAAGATAATTTTACGATTCTACATTTTTCTCGAATAATTCTTCGATGTAGGCAATGTAAAATGCAATACTCCTTGTCGAACATACTCAGTGCAGCTGTAGTTTCATCAAGCAGTACAAAAAAAAATACAAGAACTAATTTACGAGTAAAATCCAACATAATGGTCAAATTTTTAACGATAATAGGATAATAAAATGTTTATGTCTCTTTTCTTTTAATCTCTATATAGCTGTCTACGAACCTGTCTGTGAAAAATGCCATTAACGATGGGCAATTTGAATATAAGCTTGAAAGCAGAAATTCCAAATACGTATTCTCGGGAGAAAAACAATATTATTTTAGAACTGTGCAGGATCGTCTCCCATATTACCATCTTCAGAGATATCGCCTCATATTCGTTAGAAATATGCAACCAGAATTACATTACAAATTTCAGTCGGTAAGATAATTTTACGATTCTACATTTTTCTCGAATAATTCTTCGATGTAGGCAATGTAAAATGCAATACTCCTCGAACATACTCAGTGCAGCTGTAGTTTCATCAAGCAGTACAAAAAAAAATACAAGAACTAATTTACGAGTAAAATCCAACATAATGGTCAAATTTTTAACGATAATAGGATAATAAAATGTTTATGTCTCTTTTCTTTTAATCTCTATATAGCTGTCTACGAACCTGTCTGTGAAAAATGCCATTAACGATGGGCAATTTGAATATAAGCTTGAAAGCAGAAATTCCAAATACGTATTCTCGGGAGAAAAACAATATTATTTTAGAACTGTGCAGGATCGTCTCCCATATTACCATCTTCAGAGATATCGCCTCATATTCGTTAGAAATATGCAACCAGAATTACATTACAAATTTCCGTCGGTAAGATAATTTTACGATTATTTATTTCGCTCGAATAATTCTTCGATGTAGGCAATGTAAAATGCAATACTCCTTCTCGAACATACTCTGTGCAGCTGTAGTTTCATCAAGCAGTACAAAAAAAAATACAAGAACTAATTTACTAGTATAATCCAACATAATGGTCAAATTTTTAACGATAATAGGATAAGAAGTTGTTTATGTCTCTGTTCTTTTAATCTCTATATATCTGTCTCCGAACCTGTCTATGAAAAATGCCATTAACGATGGGCAATTTGAATATAAGCTTGAAAGCAGAAATTCCAAATACGTATTCTCGGGAGAAAAACAATATTATTTTAGAACTGTGCAGGATCGTCTCCCATATTACCATCTTCAGAGATATCGCCTCATATTCGTTAGAAATATGCAACCAGAATTACATTACAAATTTCAGTCGGTAAGATAATTTTACGATTCTACATTTTTCTCGAATAATTCTTCGATGTAGGCAATGTAAAATGCAATACTCCTCGAACATACTCAGTGCAGCTGTAGTTTCATCAAGCAGTACAAAAAAAAATACAAGAACTAATTTACGAGTAAAATCCAACATAATGGTCAAATTTTTAACGATAATAGGATAATAAAATGTTTATGTCTCTTTTCTTTTAATCTCTATATAGCTGTCTACGAACCTGTCTGTGAAAAATGCCATTAACGATGGGCAATTTGAATATAAGCTTGAAAGCAGAAATTCCAAATACGTATTCTCGGGAGAAAAACAATATTATTTTAGAACTGTGCAGGATCGTCTCCCATATTACCATCTTCAGAGATATCGCCTCATATTCGTTAGAAATATGCAACCAGAATTACATTACAAATTTCCGTCGGTAAGATAATTTTACGATTATTTATTTCGCTCGAATAATTCTTCGATGTAGGCAATGTAAAATGCAATACTCCTTCTCGAACATACTCTGTGCAGCTGTAGTTTCATCAAGCAGTACAAAAAAAAATACAAGAACTAATTTACTAGTATAATCCAACATAATGGTCAAATTTTTAACGATAATAGGATAAGAAGTTGTTTATGTCTCTGTTCTTTTAATCTCTATATATCTGTCTCCGAACCTGTCTATGAAAAATGCCATTAACGATGGGCAATTTGAATATAAGCTTGAAAGCAGAAATTCCAAATACGTATTCTCGGGAGAAAAACAATATTATTTTAGAACTGTGCAGGATCGTCTCCCATATTACCATCTTCAGAGATATCGCCTCATATTCGTTAGAAATATGCAACCAGAATTACATTACAAATTTCAGTCGGTAAGATAATTTTACGATTCTACATTTTTCTCGAATAATTCTTCGATGTAGGCAATGTAAAATGCAATACTCCTCGAACATACTCAGTGCAGCTGTAGTTTCATCAAGCAGTACAAAAAAAAATACAAGAACTAATTTACGAGTAAAATCCAACATAATGGTCAAATTTTTAACGATAATAGGATAATAAAATGTTTATGTCTCTTTTCTTTTAATCTCTATATAGCTGTCTACGAACCTGTCTGTGAAAAATGCCATTAACGATGGGCAATTTGAATATAAGCTTGAAAGCAGAAATTCCAAATACGTATTCTCGGGAGAAAAACAATATTATTTTAGAACTGTGCAGGATCGTCTCCCATATTACCATCTTCAGAGATATCGCCTCATATTCGTTAGAAATATGCAACCAGAATTACATTACAAATTTCCGTCGGTAAGATAATTTTACGATTATTTATTTCGCTCGAATAATTCTTCGATGTAGGCAATGTAAAATGCAATACTCCTTCTCGAACATACTCTGTGCAGCTGTAGTTTCATCAAGCAGTACAAAAAAAAATACAAGAACTAATTTACTAGTATAATCCAACATAATGGTCAAATTTTTAACGATAATAGGATAAGAAGTTGTTTATGTCTCTGTTCTTTTAATCTCTATATATCTGTCTCCGAACCTGTCTATGAAAAATGCCATTAACGATGGGCAATTTGAATATAAGCTTGAAAGCAGAAATTCCAAATACGTATTCTCGGGAGAAAAACAATATTATTTTAGAACTGTGCAGGATCGTCTCCCATATTACCATCTTCAGAGATATCGCCTCATATTCGTTAGAAATATGCAACCAGAATTACATTACAAATTTCAGTCGGTAAGATAATTTTACGATTCTACATTTTTCTCGAATAATTCTTCGATGTAGGCAATGTAAAATGCAATACTCCTCGAACATACTCAGTGCAGCTGTAGTTTCATCAAGCAGTACAAAAAAAAATACAAGAACTAATTTACGAGTAAAATCCAACATAATGGTCAAATTTTTAACGATAATAGGATAATAAAATGTTTATGTCTCTTTTCTTTTAATCTCTATATAGCTGTCTACGAACCTGTCTGTGAAAAATGCCATTAACGATGGGCAATTTGAATATAAGCTTGAAAGCAGAAATTCCAAATACGTATTCTCGGGAGAAAAACAATATTATTTTAGAACTGTGCAGGATCGTCTCCCATATTACCATCTTCAGAGATATCGCCTCATATTCGTTAGAAATATGCAACCAGAATTACATTACAAATTTCCGTCGGTAAGATAATTTTACGATTATTTATTTCGCTCGAATAATTCTTCGATGTAGGCAATGTAAAATGCAATACTCCTTCTCGAACATACTCTGTGCACCCGAGTAAAAAAAAAAATGATCTAATTTGATCAAATTTGGCCGAAACCGAATGAATCAAAAGGGGATCAGAATAAGATCACTTTTTTGAAACATTTCAGGATCTGAGATTTTCTGTCAATTAATGAAAATTAGGCCAAAACTGGATGTAATTGCGATTTTTTTTATATAAAAATTTAATCTGATCAGAACTGTTTCATACTCATATATTTGCGACAATTCGAAGTGAATTGGAATTGTATCATATTTTGGTCAATTTAGGATCTCTTTGCGATCAAAATGCAACCAAAATCGAATTGTTCTGTTTCAGAAAAGAGAATGTCATTGGCGACGATTCCGATCAAATTTGATCAAAATGTAATACATTCAGGAGCAATATCCGCCGAAGTATGATATATTTCAGCTGATAGATTTTTATCTCTTTCAAATCTGAGCATCGATTATGTTAATTTGAAATAGATCAAAATTTAATCACAATCATATCCGGTTCCAATCAGTTGTGATCCATTTCGAAGACACAGGAAACCTCTGAGAATGCGGCTTGGAAATTTCTTTCGACCCTTATAAGATACGATTTAGATCCAATTCTATTTGAATTTATTTCAATTTAAACGTAATCCAAAACAAAATTGGAACGAAAGAAATATTATTCAAATAAACAGAAATAAACTGTGCTTTTTAATTCGAATAGTCAGAAATAATATGTACGTCACGCATGCACGATAATCGGCATCTTATTCCCCTGTAGAGAGGGGCAGAAGTAATCCATTATACGACTGCGACACGGTAGCATGTAATAATGAATACGTTATTACCCGCTGTCAAGGGCAATAATAACTCATTATTGCCCAGTGGTGTCATCATCATCCTTTAATGTACAATACTCTATTCTTCAATTTATTTCAAAACAAAGTCACATTCTACATTAATAAGTATTATTTTAATATTTTTGTTAAATCAATTTTTATTCATTTTTTTCGGAACAGTTGTTGTGGTATCGCCAGCAGGTCGCTTTTTTGATGTGGTCTGCTCATTTTGACGTTCCATTGGCTCCCTGGCCTTTTTTGAGCTGGCCCTTAAATAGTTGCAAAAAGATGCAATTTTTTTATGTGTTTCGGAGTCGGTCAATCGTAAAGCCCGAGGTGTATTCTCGTTGACGAAACCTAAATCACAATATTACACCATTATTATTCTTAGAATTTAGAAAGAATTTAGAGATAATGGAATTAAAACAGTCGGAATTTAAAAACGCGCGGGATTTAAATCAGTGAACACTTCCAAATACCAACAAGACCGTTTTTTGTCAATTTCTTTCAATTTTAGCGTTTATTTTGTTTCGCTTAATGGAAAGCAACTTCTTGCCACTGACAAAGTTGTTGGTATTGAAAAAACCTTTAGTTTGAGCCTTCACTCGTTTCAGTTCGATGAAAATTGATCTCAGGGAAGACTCCTGAAACCGGCGACCTGCAACAGACGAGACACGCGCCACTTCAGGAGGCACCCCTGGGCTCAATTTCAGTCGAATCGAATCACAGCAATCGAATCGAAAGGAGCGAAGGCTTAAACTGAAGTTTTTTTCAATTTCTACAATTTTATTAGGCGCGGCAAGTTTCTGTATATTAACCACTTGAGCGGCATGGCGTCAAAATTACCATTGCGCGCAACGCCAATTTTGACGCCCCCCCGCTCACGTGGTTAAGAGCCCTCGGGCGTGTCAGCGGTATAAAAAAAAATGGAGAAGCTTTTCGCCATAGTCGTTTATTTTTTACGTATCTACTTTTTTCACAATTTCTTTACTAAAATAGATTTCATAATACAAGGACTACAAGGTGAAGTATTATTAGTCAGCATTTGTTGCTAACAAGTAGGAAAAATAAAACCTGAAAGTTTGACGTCAAATTTTGAAGTTTGAATTTTCGTTGTCAAGTCGACGCAAAACATAAAGCTTATGTTTGATTTTTCCTATTTATAAGTAAAAAATTATCACCATATTACTTCTCTCGATAGACTTTGCGAGGACGAAACTATTTCTACAAAGGAATTCTGAGATATTGCCTAGAAAACGAATATTTACGGCACAAACATTCCTCCGCTTTGTTGACAGCCTTGGGGCGGCCAGCGAGTCTTAAGCGAAACGAAACAAACTCCAAAAATTGGAAAAAATGAAAAAACCGCCATTACTACGTACATTCTGCGCGCTTCAGCACTTTCAGGAGGCTCAGCCGTTGCATAATTGTTTTTCAAATTCCGTTTGTAAATGCCGCTTGATATTTTTTAAGTGTTCATATATATTAGTTTGAATTTTCAATACAGAGCCAGAATAATATAGAAAAATGAAGTGAGTAACTGTTAATTTACTGCCTAAATATCTTTAACCGAATTTCTTTACATTTAATTTTATTCACATTGTAAAAAAAGTGAGAAGAAAGAAGAGGAGAACAGCATCGCGGTTCTTATTTGAGAGTATGAAAAATCAATTATTGATTTGTAAAATTTCAAGTTAAAATTGATGCAGTTACTTACTTTTGATTCCCTCCAACATCCTAGAAGGAATACCATCCGATACATGTGCTCCTTTCCCCGATATGGATAGTTTGGAGAGCTTATCTTCTCCCAACAATTCGATTAAAAGAGCTCGCATCATTTTCGCAGGATGTCTTTTAAATCGACGCTTTATAGACTCGACTTCGAATGATGGCAGCCAAATATTCGAATTTCGACCAATTTCCATCTGCATGATCAACAAATCTTATGTCATTTTCTCATTCGTTTAAGTCACTGAATTCAGTTTCAATTTTGCACTCATTTCAATCACTAAACTCGATTCATTACGGCTAGTTTCTAACTTTCAGTACATACATTACATTCGTGTTATTCGTTTCATAGGCTTCATTCGTTCTATTACTATACCTCATTCCATTGATTCATTTCGTTACTTTTATTCATTCCAATCACTTCAGCCATTTCATTAGGTTTATTCTTTGCATTCAGGCCATATTTTTCAAGCATCCCATTAATGTCATCCACATTAGTAAATGCTCTCATTCAATTGATTCATTTCATTCTTTCCATTCAATCCATCGGCTTCGTTTTTTATTTTTTGTACCCGTTTTCTGTGGATAAAGTGTAAAATTCGTGAGTAAAGTAAACTTTACGCACAGAAAATAGTTACATAAAACAAAGTTCGGCACATGTGGTAGTGTGTAAAGTACTTTACTCTCACACACATACACACACACATACACACACACACACACACAACACACACACACACACACACACACACACACACACACACACACACACACACACACACACACACACACACACACACACACACACACACACACTTGTGTTGAAAACTATTATTATTCCATCGATTCATTCCATTCGTCCCATTATCCATTCCATTCCTTACTTCCATACATTTCATTATCAATGAACATGACGATTCAGTAGTCTACTATATTTTTCTCACACCTGCTCCCGACTAGTCCTTGAATATGTTCCAGTTTCTGCTTCGTCTATAGAGCGCTGCTTCTTGGCATAGTTAACAAATTTTTCAATGAATGATGCGTTTTCCGGGTGGAGTAGTGATTCCAGAAATTCGATGTTCCTTTCTGTCACTAAATGAATAAGTTTTGTAAGTTATGGACTCTTTACTATGTAACTGTTCCAGGATTTTAAATTACGACGTGTTCGATTGTTTTAAAAATTGACCGATTTCTTTTCCACGGACAAAGAAATCTACAAGGGGTCTCTAGATAACATAGAATGTGCAGAAAAAATATTTAAAAATCCATTGATTTATTGTGGTTTATAATCCTAAGTTTTTTACTGTACAATGCAAAAATTACATTTTTTTAAATTGTTTTTCTAACCCTGCAATAATTATTCCACCATTTCTTTACCAAACATTGTTTTACCAAACAAACTAATTTTCACTTAAAATTTTTGCTCAAAAAATGGAAGAAAGATTATTTCAAGGTCAGGGAAAAACAATTAAAAAAAACTGTAAATATTACAATTTGAGGTAAAAAACGTCGAAGTAAATATTGCAAAACGAAACAATATAAAATGTTCTTACTTTATTCTGAGCATTCTGTATTATTTGGGCATCCCTTTAAGAGAAATCTTTTAATTCTTGAAAAAATTGGATTCAACTGGTGCACGTCACAGGAAAACTATTAAAAATCGTCTATTTACCATTTCAAAACAGTGGTAAATTTCGACCCTCGCGTGACACAGGTTAATCTAATCTAATCGAGCCATGTTTTTGGCATTTCTTTTGATAAAATGCAGCACTTTCGTAGAGCGAAACCTAAGAAATTTGAAAATGACGAAACGGGCCATCGTAATGTACAGTTAGAAAGCCCAATTATGAAAATTTCATGTCATTGTTCAAATATTGAGATCTGGTATATTAATTGAAGACTGTTTATTTAGCAAATTTTTTAAAATTTATATCCGATTTTACCACGTTTTGGGATAGGTTATGTTTTCCTATAGGAGGAATATCTGGCAATAGTTACAACATAAACACTTTGAAAATAAGGTATTACTAGAAATTTACAACTGTTTATAACTATTATGTTTACTGTGTCACAGTAAACATAATTTCACCCTCGTACCGTTTGGAAAATCATCAGGGCCATTTGTTTTTGTCGGGACCAGGGGATCATCTCTTCGAGGCGCTTCATCATTTAGCGAAATAACTGAAGTCGCTGGTGAAGTACCTTTTTTTTTGTTCACAGATGTACCCACATCGTCATCAGTGTAGTTCGAACTGAAGGAAATGTTAATACAATTAGAATAATGACAGCAAAAATAAAATAACGTTATTAGGGACATTAATTTACATCATTTCATTTCTAAATTTATATTGTCAAGAATTTCTTTCAAAAAGACAAGTAGTTTATGGTTATTATGGTGAGACTTTTTATATGCAATTCCATTCATTACATTATTTAAATGTGAGTCCATTATTTGCCTTATTGATTTAATTAATTCTGTTAATCAATGTTGAGTCTCAGCCCAATTTTTGTCATTTTAAGGGGAGACTACGACATTTTCAGCTATATGAACGAATTAAGTAACACGAAGCAATTTTTAATGTCAGTTTTCGGGAGGAATTCAAGAGTCATAAAATGAAATGGGACAAAAAAACTTTTTTTTCATTTATATTTTTTGATTTGACCAACCATCACGTTTTACGAAATATATTTTTCTATCCAAAAAATTGACTTTTACATTTTACTATTTTTTATGCAGTTTTTTGTCAATGTCATTTTATTCGTGTCATACAGTTATTAGCCTTTGCTAAAATTGACTTACTGTTTCTCGTCGTCATTTTCGTTCTCTTCGGCGGAAAGGTTTTCGTCAAAGAGACTGCCCTCTTCTAAAATTTCGCGATTCAAATTGCGCACTGCGCTTTCTTGAAGTGCGGAGATCATATTTTTTTCTTTTCTCTCCAATTTCCGTCTTTCCAGAATAGGCGTACCCGTAACTACCTCTTCTTTTTCCATTATTTCGCCATCCGTCGTAACCTCTAAATCTTCTAAAAGCCGTCTATTTTCTGTTTATAATAAATTATTAAATTTTGATAAGTATTTTCTTATAGAATATATTACATTAACACATATAAAATCACATTAAAAGTTAAATTCAGATTAATTAAAGTTTAAGTTAAAATGTTAATTAGAAACTCGCCGCTTCTTTTCAATACACTGGCGCGATACCACCGACCCTCCCATTTAGCCTCCGTTCTATTCTTCCCCAATGGTCGGACACAATACTCCGGCAAAATACTCGTTGTTCTGGGAGGGTTAAGCCACAATACCAACACGAACATTTTCTTCCGATTATTCCAGCTATCAAAAATGCAATGTTTAAATAGTAAAAAATAAGGTAATTGCGATTTACATAGAGATAAACGATAGTTAATAAACTTACTTATTGCAGAATTCTTCAAATTGAAATTATTAAGCAGGTTCGGTTGTCAATGTCGATTTGTTTCTGTGAAGTTGGTTACTGACAATTGACTTGATTAGTACCGCACATTCGACTTTTCATAACCACAATTTATTTGTTTATCGATTCCGATAACCTCGTTCTGTTATTGAATGGTTTTTCTGAATATTTTGAAATATGTCAAATTTCAAAAGAAAACTTGAGGACTATTCCCGGACAAGCCAATTTCGCATTCGGAAAATATTACGCGTGAATGTTCATACGCATACAAACACAGATGAAGATTCATGTACAAGTGATGAAAGTGATAGTTCTACTAGCTCTAGTAACTATTAATTAAATATGTAGAATATAAAACTATAATTGTAGTATTTTACTTTACACAAATAACCTTTAAATCTGTTGCGTTTTCATTTTAAGTCTAACTTACGGAATTATAATTATATCTGAAATATTGAATATACGTCAAATTTATCTTAGCATTTCTTTTGGCATATAAAATTATTTTTAGCTCATTTACTGATGATAACATTCAGTCAACATTAACATTCATTGAATATTAATTTTACATTTGTATAATAATAAATTATTAAATAATATTTTGAAGATGGCTCAGAAGTCACTGAGGATTGCAACGAAGAAGCTGATAATAATGACTGTGAAATAGAAAATGTGGATGAGGAAAGCGTTCTACAGAATTCCGTTATAGTTGAACATGAACCAAATGAAATGAATGGTATGTCTCAATTAAATTTAAAATTATTTAGAAAACTCAGTTATTTATCAATTTTCCGTTACTCGAGAAATTTATAAATTAAACTTAAAAAATTCTGTTCTCTAAAATTTAAAACAAATCGATACAAGTTATTTAAAGCTACTGCAGTAATTGTTCAAAAACAAGGAATTTTATATCTTGTGGGTCATTTAAAAAATGGTCCGGATTGCTGCATTATTTTAAATAAATCTAAAATTAATATATGTTGTTTTTTATACGCATATAATTTAATTCTTAAGGTACCTTTTCATGCGTCGCTCCATCGCGTCGCTAGTGACATGTTCGATTCCGTTCGAAATCATTATTTTCAAATTTGAATTCATCGCTCGGAGCCATTGACAGGCACAAGAGGTTAGATGCATTTCGGAAACATTTATTTATTAGTAGTTAATTAATTAATTAATCAAAGATAAATGTATTATTTGACTATATCTTCCGATTCTCTTCTGTAAGATGTTTTTTACAAAAATGTTTACATAATATAGTCAAGATATGCCGTCTTTAATTAATTAATTCTCGGATACGTAAAAAAAATAAATGATCAATAATTTTTATGTTCCAGATATTAATTTTGGCCATTTTTAACATCTTTTTCCTCAAAAATTTACGTTTACATTTTATAAAAAAAAAATAGTAATAAAATATACTCAACAATTTACGTTTATAATTTTGTGTTCCAGACATTAATTTTCGACTTTTTAACATTTTTTTCCTAAAAAATTGACAATATTATGAAAAAGATCAGAAAATACCGTTGTAGTGGAACAATTTGTTTAAAAAAATTAGAATTTAAAATTCTGAATTATAGTGTCTAATTTAAAAATTAACTGAGTTAATTAAAATTACAATAAGTTACAATCAAATATTTATAATAATATTATACAATTGTTTATTAGAAAATAAGTAGTAGCAAACGATTTTTTAATTTTGTAAAGCACTTAATTGTGTGCAGTATGAGGAATGTGTACAAAATTCGGAAATAATAGTATTTTTTTTTGCGTTGTCGGATATGAACAAAAAATAAACAATAATTCTTACGTTCCGGATATAAATTATGGAACTTTTAACAATTTTTTATCTAAAAAATGTACAATATTGTCAAAAAGATTGAAAAATATGATTGTAGTCAAAAAAATTTTTGTTTAAAAACATTATAATTGAGAATTATTATATGCTTCTAAATTGTAATGTTTAATTTGTTAAATAAATTATAAGAATTTAGATTAAACTTCGAATACAAGTATATCTCAAGCTGCTGTTTCTTAATTTGACGTAATAGCTTGAGACATACTTGTGTCCGTTATTTAAATTACTTTATTGTAAATTTTAATGTTGTCGTTAACACATTTTATTAACTACAGACATTATAATTCAGTTAACTTTCAAATTAGATACTACGATTTAGAATTTTAAATTCTAATGTTTTTAAACAAATTTTGTAGACTACAACGATATTTTTTAATCTGTTTGATAATATTGTGAATATTTTAGGAAAAAGGTGTTAACAGGGGTCCAAAATTAATGTCTGGGACGTAAAAATGATTGTTTATTTATTTTTTCTACATATCCGGCAATTAGTTAATTAAAGACGAATGCATTTCTTGACTATATTTTGTAAACTTTTTGTAAAAAACACCTTAAAGAAGAGAATCGAAAGATATTGTCAAAAAATACATTTATCTTTAATTAATTAATTAAAAAATATCCCGATTCAAATTGTGGCAATCAACATCGCTACTTTCTTTCGTAATATCCGACAATACGAAAATAATATTTACACCGATTTCTTTTTTTACACATTCCTCATACTGTACATTCTAAAAGGCTTTGCAAAATTAAAAAATCGTTTGTTTCCAACAATTCTTATTTCCTAATAAAAAATTGTATAAATTTTATTATAAATGCTTGATTCCGCTATTGTAACCTTCCGTGATATATTTTAACTATAATGAATAAATGTTTTCGAAATACATCTCTTGTGCCTATCAATGTCGCCGAACGATGAATTCAAATTTGAAAATGACTAATTCGAACGGAATCGAACATGTCGCTAGCGACGGAGCGATGCGTGAAAAGGTACCAAAATAACCTTTTGTTTTAAAGGAAATCTATTTTCAGGATTGTAAGGGGTTACAAAATATCATTTACACCGTGTTTTAAAATGGCATAAAAACGTTAATTTCTGTATAAATTTTAAATTGTATGGATTTTGACATAATCTTGTATCTATAAGTTTATATTCAATAATACATAGCAAGTGTCAAAATTTTCAAATTTTAGAGTAACATTTCTCACATAGTAATAATGAAAAACTGCTCATTATTTGTATATTTTAATAGACAAATACCTAATATTTATGAAAAAAGCGAATTGCTATAAAATTGCTCACCTGAATATTCAAATATGTGTCTTCAATTTTGAAAATTTCTATATATTATATTTTTTCAATTTTGTTACTTAAAATAAATTCTGAATATACTATTTACATGCTTAAATGTAAATTTATAGATTCAAGATTATATTAAAATCGATATTTTTTTCAATTTTTATAGAAATTATCATTTTTAATGGTATTTTATAACACGACGCAAATGACATTTTTTAACCTCTAAACAATTTTTAAAGTAGATTTTTTTTCTAAATGTAAGATTTTGACCACATAGAACCTTAAATATTAAACAACGCGCGTAAAAACGCAATATGTATTAATTGTAAATTTATTTAATACAATTAAGCATCCAGTTCCAAGATTCTTTTTCTTCTAGTGGCCCTTGTACGTACATTAAAATTGAGTTTTCTGAAGATAAGTCAGTTAATGTTTTTTCTTGGTAATATTATCGCATTTTAACGTTTTGTGTCATTTCATGTAAGTGGGAAATGCGCAGCAAATTTGCGATGATTGTGCAGAAAACTGTTCTATCAACTCTGACGTAATCGATGACACCGACGAAAGTGACATAAGCGATGATGATGACAGTGAGTCAACGGATTCAACTGATTTGTTAGAGAATCAAGATGATGAGTTAACGAAGAATCAACCCATCTATGAAGGAGCGCCTATTACACTTGCTGAAAGTGTCGTGTCCGTGATATTATTCGTAATTCGCCATAAACTAACTGCATCAGCTATGGCAGATTTACTTAAATTAATATATTTACATTGTATTGTTCCCACTCACGTGAAGCATACCCTCTATAAATTCAAAAAGTTAATACGTCAATCAAGGATGCCCATTATATGTCATTATTATTGTTCAATTTGTTATACAAGATTAGAAAACAAAACATCATCATGTACGCATTGCGACAATAATAGTGAACAGGTTGGATACATAATACGAGTATCAATTTTAGAACAAATAAGGATGTTGTATCAACGGTCATCCTTTATTAATAATTTAAATAAAAGACATACGCGAGAAAAACAAAACGTGAACAATTTTGAAGATATATATGACGGATTGATTTATAAGAAATTAGTTGAAAATGGCATCTTATCAGAATCTCAAAATATTTCCCTGACATGGAATACCGATGGAGTAGCTTTGTTTAAATCCTCTAAATATAGTATATGGCCTTTTTATCTTTTAATTAACGAATTGCCATTTGAAGAAAGAATTAAAAAAGAAAATGCACTTTTAGCGGGTCTATGGTTTGGACCATCAAAGCCCAATCCAAATTTATTTATGAACTGTTTTTCCGAGGAACTGAAGAATCTGTACACCGGCATTGATATACATTCACCGGGAGGTATCATTCATATTCGAGGAATTGTCATATGTGGAACGTGTGACTTACCAGCGAAGGCGTTGTTTTTGAATATGACGCAGTATAATGGTGACTTTGGATGTGCTCGTTGCAAATCAAAAGGTATTAATGTAGGTAGATCACACGTATATCCATATGGAGAAACGATAAATTTACGAACAAGTAAGGAGACAAGCCAACATGCTCAAGAAGCACACGAAACTGGAGAAACTAAAATTGGCGTCAAAGGACCAACCAAATTGTCTGTATTTGTTTATGATTACATTCGAACGACATCTGTAGACGTCATGCACTGCGTTTACTTGGGAGTGATAAAAAAGTTAATGTGTCTCTGGTTTGCGCCTGAATATAAAAGTGAAAAATGGTCATTGTACAAATCTCGTGAAGTTACTGACAAATATTTATGTAATATTCGACCACCTTCGTTCGTTAAGAGATATCCAAGACCTTTGGGAGAATTTAATTATTGGAAAGCAGCAGAATTTAAATTATGGTGTTTATATTACAGCATTCCAGTGCTATTTCACATTATGGAACCTCAGTATTTTCGTCATTATACTTTACTAGTATACGCGATATATGTTTTGAGCCAAACTAGCGTTTCCTCTAATGATATCGAAATGGCAGCGATGTGTTTGGAACATTTTGTCTCAAAATTCGCTGAACTTTACGGTTTAAATAAGATGGTACCAAATATTCACCAACTTTTACATTTGTCAGAAACTGTAATTAATTTTGGTCCATTGCGGGTAACTTCTTTATTTGGCTTTGAAAATTTAAACGGTGTTTTTAAAAATTTTGTTCATGGCACCACTCGGGCAGAAACACAAATATGTTCAGCCGTATCATTAGTTTCGCAGCTTGAATTAATAAAAGAAAAATACTTAACACAGTGGAATAAGGCTTACGAATTTTGTGACAAACTGGCGCATCCTAATAAAAGACGAAAATTGACATACGTTTCAACAGGAATTTTTGCAGTTGGAAAAGTGACTGAAGTCACCTCTTCATTAAAACAAATTTTAAATAATTTAGGAATTAATGAAAGAAAACTCCAATATTTTCGGAGATTAATGAATAACGGAATTGTATACGATTCAGAAAGCAGTATGCGTAATATTAAATCGAATTCAATGTTCTGTAAATATAAAAAAACAAACGGAAGTGAGCACGTAGGTAAAATAATGTATTTCATTAAAGGAGATAACTGCGACTGTGAAATTGAATGTAATTGTGAATCAAAAACATACGTCATTTTAAAAACATGCGTTACAGAAATACCATTTTCAATCCGAATTCTAAATGAATGTAATATATTTTTCCTGACAAAATGTGTAAGTTTAAACGAAACGCTTACCTGCATAGAAGTGTCCCAATTATCTGTACTCTGTTTTATGGTCGAAATTTTTGAAAAAATGTATTTTATTGAAACTGTTAATAACATAGAAAATGAATAAATTAATATGTGACAACATTTAAGATGGTGTATTCGATCACGAATTTCTCTTAACATTCCATTCATATTTTAGCTTTTGAATTTTTTCTTCAACCGTCATCATTAGTGATTTCAAATGTAACTTTTTTTTTGTTAAGTTCAACTGTTCGAGTTTCAGATTTATTTTTTCTTGTTTAAGTACTTTAAGGTACTTTTCTAATCTTATTATCTTAAATCTTAAATGACACCTTCCACATTGTTCTTTATATTTTGATTCCTCTTCTTCAGACAAATTGTCTCCTTCACGTTCAACATTTTTTGCATTCTCATCTGAACATAAAAAGCTAAGTAAGTGTGAATATTGCAAAAAATTAATATAAATTTTATATTTATTTTCGATTCGATTTTAATTTGATGTGCAAATATAGGGCGGGTACCAAAATCCCAATACCTCAAAAGCTCAATGTAGCGTAAACCCGACAGTTAAAAAATCTGACGTTCGAAATCCCGACTCTTCAAAATCCCGACAGGTTAAAAATCATGACACAAGATAATTTAACGGAAAAAGCGAATACAAACGAAATACCGTAATTTAGGAAACCCATCCCAAATATATATTTCGAGTGCTGACATTTTACATGTTGATCCAGATCTACATTTGAAGCATTTCAGTTTTTATTGTATAGTTGTATTTAATTTTAATTAAACATACCTTCTTGAGATTCGTCTTCAGACCAAATTTGACCTTCATTAAATTCTAGAGCCATGTTAAGAACTACAATTGACTAAGCTTAGGTCGATTTTAAGAGTGCAATGTACAGTTCAGTACAGTCAGGTAATATTCAGTGTGCACTCGTGTATCGGACAATAGAAAATACTATTTACTGATTGCAATTGTCCGTAACCAACTTCAATCTACTGAAGCCAGAGACAGACCGAGATTGACAGCAGACCTTCGTTGTTAATTATAATTTGAGGAATCCAACATTAAGTAAGTTTACTAAAGAGCATCTATCTTTGTATCGCGAATGCATTATTTCTATCTACTTAAGTATTGCATTTTTTTACAGTTGTGAGTGACCTCAGAAAAAATGTTTGTTTTGGTATTGTGGCTTAACCCTCCCAGAACAACGAGTATTTTGCCGGAGTATTGTGTCCGACCATTGGGGAAAAATAGAACGGAGGCTAAATGGGAGGGTCGGTGGTATCGCGCCAGTGTATTGAAACGAAGCGGCGAGTTTCTAATTAACATTTTAACTTAAACTTTACTTAATTTGAATTTAACTTTTAATATGATTTTATATGTGTTAATGTAATATATTCTATAAGAAAATACTTATCAAAATTTAATAATTTATTATAAACAGAAAATAGACGGCTTTTAGAAGATTTAGAGGTTACGACGGATGGCGAAATAATGGAAAAAGAAGAGGTAGTTACGGGTACCCCTATTCTGGAAAGACGGAAATTGGAGAGAAAAGAAAAAAATATGATCTCCGCACTTCAAGAAAGCGCAGTGCGCAATTTGAATCGCGAAATTTTAGAAGAGGGCAGTCTCTTTGACGAAAACCTTTCCGCCGAAGAGAACGAAAATGACGACGAGAAACAGTAAGTCAATTTTAGCAAAGGCTAATAACTGTATGACACGAATAAAATGACATTGACAAAAAACTGCATAAAAAATAGTAAAATGTAAAAGTCAATTTTTTGGATAGAAAAATATATTTCGTAAAACGTGATGGTTGGTCAAATCAAAAAATATAAATGAAAAAAAAGTTTTTTTGTCCCATTTCATTTTATGACTCTTGAATTCCTCCCGAAAACTGACATTAAAAATTGCTTCGTGTTACTTAATTCGTTCATATAGCTGAAAATGTAGTCTCCCCTTAAAATGACAAAAATTGGGCTGAGACTCAACATTGATTAACAGAATTAATTAAATCAATAAGGCAAATAATGGACTCACATTTAAATAATGTAATGAATGGAATTGCATATAAAAAGTCTCACCATAATAACCATAAACTACTTGTCTTTTTGAAAGAAATTCTTGACAATATAAATTTAGAAATGAAATGATGTAAATTAATGTCCCTAATAACGTTATTTTATTTTTGCTGTCATTATTCTAATTGTATTAACATTTCCTTCAGTTCGAACTACACTGATGACGATGTGGGTACATCTGTGAACAAAAAAAAAGGTACTTCACCAGCGACTTCAGTTATTTCGCTAAATGATGAAGCGCCTCGAAGAGATGATCCCCTGGTCCCGACAAAAACAAATGGCCCTGATGATTTTCCAAACGGTACGAGGGTGAAATTATGTTTACTGTGACACCTTATAGTTATAAACAGTTGTAAATTTCTAGTAATACCTTATTTTCAAAGTGTTTATGTTGTAACTATTGCCAGATATTCCTCCTATAGGAAAACATAACCTATCCCAAAACGTGGTAAAATCGGATATAAATTTAAAAAAATTTGCTAAATAAACAGTCTTCAATTAATATACCAGATCTCAATATTTGAACAATGACATGAAATTTTCATAATTGGGCTTTCTAACTGTACATTACGATGGCCCGTTTCGTCATTTTCAAATTTCTTAGGTTTCGCTCTACGAAAGTGCTGCATTTTATCAAAAGAAATGCCAAAAACATGGCTCGATTAGATTAGATTAACCTGTGTCACGCGAGGGTCGAAATTTACCACTGTTTTGAAATGGTAAATAGACGATTTTTAATAGTTTTCCTGTGACGTGCACCAGTTGAATCCAATTTTTTCAAGAATTAAAAGATTTCTCTTAAAGGGATGCCCAAATAATACAGAATGCTCAGAATAAAGTAAGAACATTTTATATTGTTTCGTTTTGCAATATTTACTTCGACGTTTTTTACCTCAAATTGTAATATTTACAGTTTTTTTTAATTGTTTTTCCCTGACCTTGAAATAATCTTTCTTCCATTTTTTGAGCAAAAATTTTAAGTGAAAATTAGTTTGTTTGGTAAAACAATGTTTGGTAAAGAAATGGTGGAATAATTATTGCAGGGTTAGAAAAACAATTTAAAAAAATGTAATTTTTGCATTGTACAGTAAAAAACTTAGGATTATAAACCACAATAAATCAATGGATTTTTAAATATTTTTTCTGCACATTCTATGTTATCTAGAGACCCCTTGTAGATTTCTTTGTCCGTGGAAAAGAAATCGGTCAATTTTTAAAACAATCGAACACGTCGTAATTTAAAATCCTGGAACAGTTACATAGTAAAGAGTCCGTAACTTACAAAACTTATTCATTTAGTGACAGAAAGGAACATCGAATTTCTGGAATCACTACTCCACCCGGAAAACGCATCATTCATTGAAAAATTTGTTAACTATGCCAAGAAGCAGCGCTCTATAGACGAAGCAGAAACTGGAACATATTCAAGGACTAGTCGGGAGCAGGTGTGAGAAAAATATAGTAGACTACTGAATCGTCATGTTCATTGATAATGAAATGTATGGAAGTAAGGAATGGAATGGATAATGGGACGAATGGAATGAATCGATGGAATAATAATAGTTTTCAACACAAGTGTGTGTGTGTGTGTGTGTGTGTGTGTGTGTGTGTGTGTGTGTGTGTGTGTGTGTGTGTGTGTGTGTGTGTGTGTGTGTGTGTGTGTGTGTATGTGTGTGTGTATGTGTGTGAGAGTAAAGTACTTTACACACTACCACATGTGCCGAACTTTGTTTTATGTAACTATTTTCTGTGCGTAAAGTTTACTTTACTCACGAATTTTACACTTTATCCACAGAAAACGGGTACAAAAAATAAAAAACGAAGCCGATGGATTGAATGGAAAGAATGAAATGAATCAATTGAATGAGAGCATTTACTAATGTGGATGACATTAATGGGATGCTTGAAAAATATGGCCTGAATGCAAAGAATAAACCTAATGAAATGGCTGAAGTGATTGGAATGAATAAAAGTAACGAAATGAATCAATGGAATGAGGTATAGTAATAGAACGAATGAAGCCTATGAAACGAATAACACGAATGTAATGTATGTACTGAAAGTTAGAAACTAGCCGTAATGAATCGAGTTTAGTGATTGAAATGAGTGCAAAATTGAAACTGAATTCAGTGACTTAAACGAATGAGAAAATGACATAAGATTTGTTGATCATGCAGATGGAAATTGGTCGAAATTCGAATATTTGGCTGCCATCATTCGAAGTCGAGTCTATAAAGCGTCGATTTAAAAGACATCCTGCGAAAATGATGCGAGCTCTTTTAATCGAATTGTTGGGAGAAGATAAGCTCTCCAAACTATCCATATCGGGGAAAGGAGCACATGTATCGGATGGTATTCCTTCTAGGATGTTGGAGGGAATCAAAAGTAAGTAACTGCATCAATTTTAACTTGAAATTTTACAAATCAATAATTGATTTTTCATACTCTCAAATAAGAACCGCGATGCTGTTCTCCTCTTCTTTCTTCTCACTTTTTTTACAATGTGAATAAAATTAAATGTAAAGAAATTCGGTTAAAGATATTTAGGCAGTAAATTAACAGTTACTCACTTCATTTTTCTATATTATTCTGGCTCTGTATTGAAAATTCAAACTAATATATATGAACACTTAAAAAATATCAAGCGGCATTTACAAACGGAATTTGAAAAACAATTATGCAACGGCTGAGCCTCCTGAAAGTGCTGAAGCGCGCAGAATGTACGTAGTAATGGCGGTTTTTTCATTTTTTCCAATTTTTGGAGTTTGTTTCGTTTCGCTTAAGACTCGCTGGCCGCCCCAAGGCTGTCAACAAAGCGGAGGAATGTTTGTGCCGTAAATATTCGTTTTCTAGGCAATATCTCAGAATTCCTTTGTAGAAATAGTTTCGTCCTCGCAAAGTCTATCGAGAGAAGTAATATGGTGATAATTTTTTACTTATAAATAGGAAAAATCAAACATAAGCTTTATGTTTTGCGTCGACTTGACAACGAAAATTCAAACTTCAAAATTTGACGTCAAACTTTCAGGTTTTATTTTTCCTACTTGTTAGCAACAAATGCTGACTAATAATACTTCACCTTGTAGTCCTTGTATTATGAAATCTATTTTAGTAAAGAAATTGTGAAAAAAGTAGATACGTAAAAAATAAACGACTATGGCGAAAAGCTTCTCCATTTTTTTTTATACCGCTGACACGCCCGAGGGCTCTTAACCACGTGAGCGGGGGGGCGTCAAAATTGGCGTTGCGCGCAATGGTAATTTTGACGCCATGCCGCTCAAGTGGTTAATATACAGAAACTTGCCGCGCCTAATAAAATTGTAGAAATTGAAAAAAACTTCAGTTTAAGCCTTCGCTCCTTTCGATTCGATTGCTGTGATTCGATTCGACTGAAATTGAGCCCAGGGGTGCCTCCTGAAGTGGCGCGTGTCTCGTCTGTTGCAGGTCGCCGGTTTCAGGAGTCTTCCCTGAGATCAATTTTCATCGAACTGAAACGAGTGAAGGCTCAAACTAAAGGTTTTTTCAATACCAACAACTTTGTCAGTGGCAAGAAGTTGCTTTCCATTAAGCGAAACAAAATAAACGCTAAAATTGAAAGAAATTGACAAAAAACGGTCTTGTTGGTATTTGGAAGTGTTCACTGATTTAAATCCCGCGCGTTTTTAAATTCCGACTGTTTTAATTCCATTATCTCTAAATTCTTTCTAAATTCTAAGAATAATAATGGTGTAATATTGTGATTTAGGTTTCGTCAACGAGAATACACCTCGGGCTTTACGATTGACCGACTCCGAAACACATAAAAAAATTGCATCTTTTTGCAACTATTTAAGGGCCAGCTCAAAAAAGGCCAGGGAGCCAATGGAACGTCAAAATGAGCAGACCACATCAAAAAAGCGACCTGCTGGCGATACCACAACAACTGTTCCGAAAAAAATGAATAAAAATTGATTTAACAAAAATATTAAAATAATACTTATTAATGTAGAATGTGACTTTGTTTTGAAATAAATTGAAGAATAGAGTATTGTACATTAAAGGATGATGATGACACCACTGGGCAATAATGAGTTATTATTGCCCTTGACAGCGGGTAATAACGTATTCATTATTACATGCTACCGTGTCGCAGTCGTATAATGGATTACTTCTGCCCCTCTCTACAGGGGAATAAGATGCCGATTATCGTGCATGCGTGACGTACATATTATTTCTGACTATTCGAATTAAAAAGCACAGTTTATTTCTGTTTATTTGAATAATATTTCTTTCGTTCCAATTTTGTTTTGGATTACGTTTAAATTGAAATAAATTCAAATAGAATTGGATCTAAATCGTATCTTATAAGGGTCTAAAGAAATTTCCAAGCCGCATTCTCAGAGGTTTCCTGTGTCTTCGAAATGGATCACAACTGATTGGAACCGGATATGATTGTGATTAAATTTTGATCTATTTCAAATTAACATAATCGATGCTCAGATTTGAAAGAGATAAAAATCTATCAGCTGAAATATATCATACTTCGGCGGATATTGCTCCTGAATGTATTACATTTTGATCAAATTTGATCGGAATCGTCGCCAATGACATTCTCTTTTCTGTAACAGAACAATTCGATTTTGGTTGCATTTTGATCGCAAAGAGATCCTAAATTGACCAAAATATGATACAATTCGAATTCACTTCGAATTGTAGCAAATATATGAGTATGAAACAGTTCTGATCAGATTAAATTTTTATATAAAAAAAATCGCAATTACATCCAGTTTTGGCCTAATTTTCATTAATTGACAGAAAATCTGAGATCCTGAAATGTTTCAAAAAAGTGATCTTATTCTGATCCCCTTTTGATTCATTCGGTTTCGGCCAAATTTGATCAAATTAGATCATTTTTTTTTTTACTCGGGCAGCTGTAGTTTCATCAAGCAGCAAAAAAAAAAATTACAAGAACTAATTTACGAGTAAAATCCAACATAATGGTCAAATTTTTAACGATAATAGGATAATAAAATGTTTATGTCTCTTTTCTTTTAATCTCTATATAGCTGTCTACGAACCTGTCTGTGAAAAATGCCATTAACGATGGGCAATTTGAATATAAGCTTGAAAGCAGAAATTCCAAATACGTATTCTCGGGAGAAAAACAATATTATTTTAGAACTGTGCAGGATCGTCTCTCATTTTACCATCTTCAGAGATATCGCCTCATATTCGTTAGAAATATGCAACCAGAATTACATTACAAATTTCCGTCGGTAAGATAATTTTACGATTATTCATTTCTCTCGAATAATTCTTCGATGTAGGCAATGTAAAATGCAATACTCCTTCTCGAACATACTCAGTTCAGCTGTAGTTTTATCAAGCAGTACAAAAAAAATTACAAGAACTAATTTACGAGTAAAATCCAACATAATGGTCAAATTTTTAACGATAATAGGATAATAAAATGTTTATGTCTCTTTTCTTTTAATCTCTATATAGCTGTCTACGAACCTGTCTGTGAAAAATGCCATTAACGATGGGCAATTTGAATATAAGCTTGAAAGCAGAAATTCCAAATACGTATTCTCGGGAGAAAAACAATATTATTTTAGAACTGTGCAGGATCGTCTCCCATATTACCATCTTCAGAGATATCGCCTCATATTCGTTAGAAATATGCAACCAGAATTACATTACAAATTTCCGTCGGTAAGATAATTTTACGATTATTCATTTCTCTCGAATAATTCATCGATGTAGGCAATGTAAAATGCAATACTCCTTCTCGAACATACTCTGTGCAGCTGTAGTTTCATCAAGCAGTACAAAAAAAATTACAAGAACTAATTTACGAGTAAAATCCAACATAATGGTCAAATTTTTAACGATAATAGGATAATAAAATGTTTATGTCTCTTTTCTTTTAATCTCTATATAGCTGTCTACGAACCTGTCTGTGAAAAATGCCATTAACGATGGGCAATTTGAATATAAGCTTGAAAGCAGAAATTCCAAATACGTATTCTCGGGAGAAAAACAATATTATTTTAGAACTGTGCAGGATCGTCTCCCATTTTACCATCTTCAGAGATATCGCCTCATATTCGTTAGAAATATGCAACCAGAATTACATTACAAATTTCCGTCGGTAAGATAATTTTACGATTATTCATTTCTCTCGAATAATTCTTCGATGTAGGCAATGTAAAATGCAATACTCCTTCTCGAACATACTCTGTGCAGCTGTAGTTTCATCAAGCAGCACAAAAAAAAATTACAAGAACTAATTTACGAGTAAAATCCAACATAATGGTCAAATTTTTAACGATAATAGGATAATAAAATGTTTATGTCTCTTTTCTTTTAATCTCTATATAGCTGTCTACGAACCTGTCTGTGAAAAATGCCATTAACGATGGGCAATTTGAATATAAGCTTGAAAGCAGAAATTCCAAATACGTATTCTCGGGAGAAAAACAATATTATTTTAGAACTGTGCAGGATCGTCTCCCATTTTACCATCTTCAGAGATATCGCCTCATATTCGTTAGAAATATGCAACCAGAATTACATTACAAATTTCCGTCGGTAAGATAATTTTACGATTATTTATTTCGCTCGAATAATTCTTCGATGTAGGCAATGTAAAATGCAATACTCCTTCTCGAACATACTCTGTGCAGCTGTAGTTTCATCAAGCAGCACAAAAAAAAATTACAAGAACTAATTTACGAGTAAAATCCAACATAATGGTCAAATTTTTAACGATAATAGGATAATAAAATGTTTATGTCTCTTTTCTTTTAATCTCTATATAGCTGTCTACGAACCTGTCTGTGAAAAATGCCATTAACGATGGGCAATTTGAATATAAGCTTGAAAGCAGAAATTCCAAATACGTATTCTCGGGAGAAAAACAATATTATTTTAGAACTGTGCAGGATCGTCTCCCATTTTACCATCTTCAGAGATATCGCCTCATATTCGTTAGAAATATGCAACCAGAATTACATTACAAATTTCCGTCGGTAAGATAATTTTACGATTATTTATTTCGCTCGAATAATTCTTCGATGTAGGCAATGTAAAATGCAATACTCCTTCTCGAACATACTCTGTGCAGCTGTAGTTTCATCAAGCAGCACAAAAAAAAATTACAAGAACTAATTTACGAGTAAAATCCAACATAATGGTCAAATTTTTAACGATAATAGGATAATAAAATGTTTATGTCTCTTTTCTTTTAATCTCTATATAGCTGTCTACGAACCTGTCTGTGAAAAATGCCATTAACGATGGGCAATTTGAATATAAGCTTGAAAGCAGAAATTCCAAATACGTATTCTCGGGAGAAAAACAATATTATTTTAGAACTGTGCAGGATCGTCTCCCATTTTACCATCTTCAGAGATATCGCCTCATATTCGTTAGAAATATGCAACCAGAATTACATTACAAATTTCCGTCGGTAAGATAATTTTACGATTATTTATTTCGCTCGAATAATTCTTCGATGTAGGCAATGTAAAATGCAATACTCCTTCTCGAACATACTCTGTGCAGCTGTAGTTTCATCAAGCAGCACAAAAAAAAATTACAAGAACTAATTTACGAGTAAAATCCAACATAATGGTCAAATTTTTAACGATAATAGGATAATAAAATGTTTATGTCTCTTTTCTTTTAATCTCTATATAGCTGTCTACGAACCTGTCTGTGAAAAATGCCATTAACGATGGGCAATTTGAATATAAGCTTGAAAGCAGAAATTCCAAATACGTATTCTCGGGAGAAAAACAATATTATTTTAGAACTGTGCAGGATCGTCTCCCATTTTACCATCTTCAGAGATATCGCCTCATATTCGTTAGAAATATGCAACCAGAATTACATTACAAATTTCCGTCGGTAAGATAATTTTACGATTATTTATTTCGCTCGAATAATTCTTCGATGTAGGCAATGTAAAATGCAATACTCCTTCTCGAACATACTCTGTGCAGCTGTAGTTTCATCAAGCAGCACAAAAAAAAATTACAAGAACTAATTTACGAGTAAAATCCAACATAATGGTCAAATTTTTAACGATAATAGGATAATAAAATGTTTATGTCTCTTTTCTTTTAATCTCTATATAGCTGTCTACGAACCTGTCTGTGAAAAATGCCATTAACGATGGGCAATTTGAATATAAGCTTGAAAGCAGAAATTCCAAATACGTATTCTCGGGAGAAAAACAATATTATTTTAGAACTGTGCAGGATCGTCTCCCATTTTACCATCTTCAGAGATATCGCCTCATATTCGTTAGAAATATGCAACCAGAATTACATTACAAATTTCCGTCGGTAAGATAATTTTACGATTATTTATTTCGCTCGAATAATTCTTCGATGTAGGCAATGTAAAATGCAATACTCCTTCTCGAACATACTCTGTGCAGCTGTAGTTTCATCAAGCAGCACAAAAAAAAATTACAAGAACTAATTTACGAGTAAAATCCAACATAATGGTCAAATTTTTAACGATAATAGGATAATAAAATGTTTATGTCTCTTTTCTTTTAATCTCTATATAGCTGTCTACGAACCTGTCTGTGAAAAATGCCATTAACGATGGGCAATTTGAATATAAGCTTGAAAGCAGAAATTCCAAATACGTATTCTCGGGAGAAAAACAATATTATTTTAGAACTGTGCAGGATCGTCTCCCATTTTACCATCTTCAGAGATATCGCCTCATATTCGTTAGAAATATGCAACCAGAATTACATTACAAATTTCCGTCGGTAAGATAATTTTACGATTATTTATTTCGCTCGAATAATTCTTCGATGTAGGCAATGTAAAATGCAATACTCCTTCTCGAACATACTCTGTGCAGCTGTAGTTTCATCAAGCAGCACAAAAAAAAATTACAAGAACTAATTTACGAGTAAAATCCAACATAATGGTCAAATTTTTAACGATAATAGGATAATAAAATGTTTATGTCTCTTTTCTTTTAATCTCTATATAGCTGTCTACGAACCTGTCTGTGAAAAATGCCATTAACGATGGGCAATTTGAATATAAGCTTGAAAGCAGAAATTCCAAATACGTATTCTCGGGAGAAAAACAATATTATTTTAGAACTGTGCAGGATCGTCTCCCATTTTACCATCTTCAGAGATATCGCCTCATATTCGTTAGAAATATGCAACCAGAATTACATTACAAATTTCCGTCGGTAAGATAATTTTACGATTATTTATTTCGCTCGAATAATTCTTCGATGTAGGCAATGTAAAATGCAATACTCCTTCTCGAACATACTCTGTGCAGCTGTAGTTTCATCAAGCAGCACAAAAAAAAATTACAAGAACTAATTTACGAGTAAAATCCAACATAATGGTCAAATTTTTAACGATAATAGGATAATAAAATGTTTATGTCTCTTTTCTTTTAATCTCTATATAGCTGTCTACGAACCTGTCTGTGAAAAATGCCATTAACGATGGGCAATTTGAATATAAGCTTGAAAGCAGAAATTCCAAATACGTATTCTCGGGAGAAAAACAATATTATTTTAGAACTGTGCAGGATCGTCTCCCATTTTACCATCTTCAGAGATATCGCCTCATATTCGTTAGAAATATGCAACCAGAATTACATTACAAATTTCCGTCGGTAAGATAATTTTACGATTATTTATTTCGCTCGAATAATTCTTCGATGTAGGCAATGTAAAATGCAATACTCCTTCTCGAACATACTCTGTGCAGCTGTAGTTTCATCAAGCAGCACAAAAAAAAATTACAAGAACTAATTTACGAGTAAAATCCAACATAATGGTCAAATTTTTAACGATAATAGGATAATAAAATGTTTATGTCTCTTTTCTTTTAATCTCTATATAGCTGTCTACGAACCTGTCTGTGAAAAATGCCATTAACGATGGGCAATTTGAATATAAGCTTGAAAGCAGAAATTCCAAATACGTATTCTCGGGAGAAAAACAATATTATTTTAGAACTGTGCAGGATCGTCTCCCATTTTACCATCTTCAGAGATATCGCCTCATATTCGTTAGAAATATGCAACCAGAATTACATTACAAATTTCCGTCGGTAAGATAATTTTACGATTATTTATTTCGCTCGAATAATTCTTCGATGTAGGCAATGTAAAATGCAATACTCCTTCTCGAACATACTCTGTGCAGCTGTAGTTTCATCAAGCAGCACAAAAAAAAATTACAAGAACTAATTTACGAGTAAAATCCAACATAATGGTCAAATTTTTAACGATAATAGGATAATAAAATGTTTATGTCTCTTTTCTTTTAATCTCTATATAGCTGTCTACGAACCTGTCTGTGAAAAATGCCATTAACGATGGGCAATTTGAATATAAGCTTGAAAGCAGAAATTCCAAATACGTATTCTCGGGAGAAAAACAATATTATTTTAGAACTGTGCAGGATCGTCTCCCATTTTACCATCTTCAGAGATATCGCCTCATATTCGTTAGAAATATGCAACCAGAATTACATTACAAATTTCCGTCGGTAAGATAATTTTACGATTATTTATTTCGCTCGAATAATTCTTCGATGTAGGCAATGTAAAATGCAATACTCCTTCTCGAACATACTCTGTGCAGCTGTAGTTTCATCAAGCAGCACAAAAAAAAATTACAAGAACTAATTTACGAGTAAAATCCAACATAATGGTCAAATTTTTAACGATAATAGGATAATAAAATGTTTATGTCTCTTTTCTTTTAATCTCTATATAGCTGTCTACGAACCTGTCTGTGAAAAATGCCATTAACGATGGGCAATTTGAATATAAGCTTGAAAGCAGAAATTCCAAATACGTATTCTCGGGAGAAAAACAATATTATTTTAGAACTGTGCAGGATCGTCTCCCATTTTACCATCTTCAGAGATATCGCCTCATATTCGTTAGAAATATGCAACCAGAATTACATTACAAATTTCCGTCGGTAAGATAATTTTACGATTATTTATTTCGCTCGAATAATTCTTCGATGTAGGCAATGTAAAATGCAATACTCCTTCTCGAACATACTCTGTGCAGCTGTAGTTTCATCAAGCAGCACAAAAAAAAATTACAAGAACTAATTTACGAGTAAAATCCAACATAATGGTCAAATTTTTAACGATAATAGGATAATAAAATGTTTATGTCTCTTTTCTTTTAATCTCTATATAGCTGTCTACGAACCTGTCTGTGAAAAATGCCATTAACGATGGGCAATTTGAATATAAGCTTGAAA
Source organism: Trichopria drosophilae (assembly GCA_030407085.1). NCBI lineage: Eukaryota > Metazoa > Arthropoda > Insecta > Hymenoptera > Diapriidae > Trichopria > Trichopria drosophilae. Next base: position 22,350 of record JAQOWT010000054.1, on the reverse strand, counting down.
GCAGAAATTCCAAATACGTATTCTCGGGAGAAAAACAATATTATTTTAGAACTGTGCAGGATCGTCTCCCATTTTACCATCTTCAGAGATATCGCCTCATATTCGTTAGAAATATGCAACCAGAATTACATTACAAATTTCCGTCGGTAAGATAATTTTACGATTATTTATTTCGCTCGAATAATTCTTCGATGTAGGCAATGTAAAATGCAATACTCCTTCTCGAACATACTCTGTGCAGCTGTAGTTTCATCAAGCAGCACAAAAAAAAATTACAAGAACTAATTTACGAGTAAAATCCAACATAATGGTCAAATTTTTAACGATAATAGGATAATAAAATGTTTATGTCTCTTTTCTTTTAATCTCTATATAGCTGTCTACGAACCTGTCTGTGAAAAATGCCATTAACGATGGGCAATTTGAATATAAGCTTGAAAGCAGAAATTCCAAATACGTATTCTCGGGAGAAAAACAATATTATTTTAGAACTGTGCAGGATCGTCTCCCATTTTACCATCTTCAGAGATATCGCCTCATATTCGTTAGAAATATGCAACCAGAATTACATTACAAATTTCCGTCGGTAAGATAATTTTACGATTATTTATTTCGCTCGAATAATTCTTCGATGTAGGCAATGTAAAATGCAATACTCCTTCTCGAACATACTCTGTGCAGCTGTAGTTTCATCAAGCAGCACAAAAAAAAATTACAAGAACTAATTTACGAGTAAAATCCAACATAATGGTCAAATTTTTAACGATAATAGGATAATAAAATGTTTATGTCTCTTTTCTTTTAATCTCTATATAGCTGTCTACGAACCTGTCTGTGAAAAATGCCATTAACGATGGGCAATTTGAATATAAGCTTGAAAGCAGAAATTCCAAATACGTATTCTCGGGAGAAAAACAATATTATTTTAGAACTGTGCAGGATCGTCTCCCATTTTACCATCTTCAGAGATATCGCCTCATATTCGTTAGAAATATGCAACCAGAATTACATTACAAATTTCCGTCGGTAAGATAATTTTACGATTATTTATTTCGCTCGAATAATTCTTCGATGTAGGCAATGTAAAATGCAATACTCCTTCTCGAACATACTCTGTGCAGCTGTAGTTTCATCAAGCAGCACAAAAAAAAATTACAAGAACTAATTTACGAGTAAAATCCAACATAATGGTCAAATTTTTAACGATAATAGGATAATAAAATGTTTATGTCTCTTTTCTTTTAATCTCTATATAGCTGTCTACGAACCTGTCTGTGAAAAATGCCATTAACGATGGGCAATTTGAATATAAGCTTGAAAGCAGAAATTCCAAATACGTATTCTCGGGAGAAAAACAATATTATTTTAGAACTGTGCAGGATCGTCTCCCATTTTACCATCTTCAGAGATATCGCCTCATATTCGTTAGAAATATGCAACCAGAATTACATTACAAATTTCCGTCGGTAAGATAATTTTACGATTATTTATTTCGCTCGAATAATTCTTCGATGTAGGCAATGTAAAATGCAATACTCCTTCTCGAACATACTCTGTGCAGCTGTAGTTTCATCAAGCAGCACAAAAAAAAATTACAAGAACTAATTTACGAGTAAAATCCAACATAATGGTCAAATTTTTAACGATAATAGGATAATAAAATGTTTATGTCTCTTTTCTTTTAATCTCTATATAGCTGTCTACGAACCTGTCTGTGAAAAATGCCATTAACGATGGGCAATTTGAATATAAGCTTGAAAGCAGAAATTCCAAATACGTATTCTCGGGAGAAAAACAATATTATTTTAGAACTGTGCAGGATCGTCTCCCATTTTACCATCTTCAGAGATATCGCCTCATATTCGTTAGAAATATGCAACCAGAATTACATTACAAATTTCCGTCGGTAAGATAATTTTACGATTATTTATTTCGCTCGAATAATTCTTCGATGTAGGCAATGTAAAATGCAATACTCCTTCTCGAACATACTCTGTGCAGCTGTAGTTTCATCAAGCAGCACAAAAAAAAATTACAAGAACTAATTTACGAGTAAAATCCAACATAATGGTCAAATTTTTAACGATAATAGGATAATAAAATGTTTATGTCTCTTTTCTTTTAATCTCTATATAGCTGTCTACGAACCTGTCTGTGAAAAATGCCATTAACGATGGGCAATTTGAATATAAGCTTGAAAGCAGAAATTCCAAATACGTATTCTCGGGAGAAAAACAATATTATTTTAGAACTGTGCAGGATCGTCTCCCATTTTACCATCTTCAGAGATATCGCCTCATATTCGTTAGAAATATGCAACCAGAATTACATTACAAATTTCCGTCGGTAAGATAATTTTACGATTATTTATTTCGCTCGAATAATTCTTCGATGTAGGCAATGTAAAATGCAATACTCCTTCTCGAACATACTCTGTGCAGCTGTAGTTTCATCAAGCAGCACAAAAAAAAATTACAAGAACTAATTTACGAGTAAAATCCAACATAATGGTCAAATTTTTAACGATAATAGGATAATAAAATGTTTATGTCTCTTTTCTTTTAATCTCTATATAGCTGTCTACGAACCTGTCTGTGAAAAATGCCATTAACGATGGGCAATTTGAATATAAGCTTGAAAGCAGAAATTCCAAATACGTATTCTCGGGAGAAAAACAATATTATTTTAGAACTGTGCAGGATCGTCTCCCATATTACCATCTTCAGAGATATCGCCTCATATTCGTTAGAAATATGCAACCAGAATTACATTACAAATTTCCGTCGGTAAGATAATTTTACGATTATTCATTTCTCTCGAATAATTCTTCGATGTAGGCAATGTAAAATGCAATACTCCTTCTCGAACATACTCTGTGCAGCTGTAGTTTCATCAAGCAGCACAAAAAAAAATTACAAGAACTAATTTACGAGTAAAATCCAACATAATGGTCAAATTTTTAACGATAATAGGATAATAAAATGTTTATGTCTCTTTTCTTTTAATCTCTATATAGCTGTCTACGAACCTGTCTGTGAAAAATGCCATTAACGATGGGCAATTTGAATATAAGCTTGAAAGCAGAAATTCCAAATACGTATTCTCGGGAGAAAAACAATATTATTTTAGAACTGTGCAGGATCGTCTCCCATATTACCATCTTCAGAGATATCGCCTCATATTCGTTAGAAATATGCAACCAGAATTACATTACAAATTTCCGTCGGTAAGATAATTTTACGATTATTCATTTCTCTCGAATAATTCTTCGATGTAGGCAATGTAAAATGCAATACTCCTTCTCGAACATACTCTGTGCAGCTGTAGTTTCATCAAGCAGCACAAAAAAAAATTACAAGAACTAATTTACGAGTAAAATCCAACATAATGGTCAAATTTTTAACGATAATAGGATAATAAAATGTTTATGTCTCTTTTCTTTTAATCTCTATATAGCTGTCTACGAACCTGTCTGTGAAAAATGCCATTAACGATGGGCAATTTGAATATAAGCTTGAAAGCAGAAATTCCAAATACGTATTCTCGGGAGAAAAACAATATTATTTTAGAACTGTGCAGGATCGTCTCCCATATTACCATCTTCAGAGATATCGCCTCATATTCGTTAGAAATATGCAACCAGAATTACATTACAAATTTCCGTCGGTAAGATAATTTTACGATTATTCATTTCTCTCGAATAATTCTTCGATGTAGGCAATGTAAAATGCAATACTCCTTCTCGAACATACTCTGTGCAGCTGTAGTTTCATCAAGCAGCACAAAAAAAAATTACAAGAACTAATTTACGAGTAAAATCCAACATAATGGTCAAATTTTTAACGATAATAGGATAATAAAATGTTTATGTCTCTTTTCTTTTAATCTCTATATAGCTGTCTACGAACCTGTCTGTGAAAAATGCCATTAACGATGGGCAATTTGAATATAAGCTTGAAAGCAGAAATTCCAAATACGTATTCTCGGGAGAAAAACAATATTATTTTAGAACTGTGCAGGATCGTCTCCCATATTACCATCTTCAGAGATATCGCCTCATATTCGTTAGAAATATGCAACCAGAATTACATTACAAATTTCCGTCGGTAAGATAATTTTACGATTATTCATTTCTCTCGAATAATTCTTCGATGTAGGCAATGTAAAATGCAATACTCCTTCTCGAACATACTCTGTGCAGCTGTAGTTTCATCAAGCAGCACAAAAAAAAATTACAAGAACTAATTTACGAGTAAAATCCAACATAATGGTCAAATTTTTAACGATAATAGGATAATAAAATGTTTATGTCTCTTTTCTTTTAATCTCTATATAGCTGTCTACGAACCTGTCTGTGAAAAATGCCATTAACGATGGGCAATTTGAATATAAGCTTGAAAGCAGAAATTCCAAATACGTATTCTCGGGAGAAAAACAATATTATTTTAGAACTGTGCAGGATCGTCTCCCATATTACCATCTTCAGAGATATCGCCTCATATTCGTTAGAAATATGCAACCAGAATTACATTACAAATTTCCGTCGGTAAGATAATTTTACGATTATTCATTTCTCTCGAATAATTCTTCGATGTAGGCAATGTAAAATGCAATACTCCTTCTCGAACATACTCTGTGCAGCTGTAGTTTCATCAAGCAGCACAAAAAAAAATTACAAGAACTAATTTACGAGTAAAATCCAACATAATGGTCAAATTTTTAACGATAATAGGATAATAAAATGTTTATGTCTCTTTTCTTTTAATCTCTATATAGCTGTCTACGAACCTGTCTGTGAAAAATGCCATTAACGATGGGCAATTTGAATATAAGCTTGAAAGCAGAAATTCCAAATACGTATTCTCGGGAGAAAAACAATATTATTTTAGAACTGTGCAGGATCGTCTCCCATATTACCATCTTCAGAGATATCGCCTCATATTCGTTAGAAATATGCAACCAGAATTACATTACAAATTTCCGTCGGTAAGATAATTTTACGATTATTCATTTCTCTCGAATAATTCTTCGATGTAGGCAATGTAAAATGCAATACTCCTTCTCGAACATACTCTGTGCAGCTGTAGTTTCATCAAGCAGCACAAAAAAAAATTACAAGAACTAATTTACGAGTAAAATCCAACATAATGGTCAAATTTTTAACGATAATAGGATAATAAAATGTTTATGTCTCTTTTCTTTTAATCTCTATATAGCTGTCTACGAACCTGTCTGTGAAAAATGCCATTAACGATGGGCAATTTGAATATAAGCTTGAAAGCAGAAATTCCAAATACGTATTCTCGGGAGAAAAACAATATTATTTTAGAACTGTGCAGGATCGTCTCCCATATTACCATCTTCAGAGATATCGCCTCATATTCGTTAGAAATATGCAACCAGAATTACATTACAAATTTCCGTCGGTAAGATAATTTTACGATTATTCATTTCTCTCGAATAATTCTTCGATGTAGGCAATGTAAAATGCAATACTCCTTCTCGAACATACTCTGTGCAGCTGTAGTTTCATCAAGCAGCACAAAAAAAAATTACAAGAACTAATTTACGAGTAAAATCCAACATAATGGTCAAATTTTTAACGATAATAGGATAATAAAATGTTTATGTCTCTTTTCTTTTAATCTCTATATAGCTGTCTACGAACCTGTCTGTGAAAAATGCCATTAACGATGGGCAATTTGAATATAAGCTTGAAAGCAGAAATTCCAAATACGTATTCTCGGGAGAAAAACAATATTATTTTAGAACTGTGCAGGATCGTCTCCCATATTACCATCTTCAGAGATATCGCCTCATATTCGTTAGAAATATGCAACCAGAATTACATTACAAATTTCCGTCGGTAAGATAATTTTACGATTATTCATTTCTCTCGAATAATTCTTCGATGTAGGCAATGTAAAATGCAATACTCCTTCTCGAACATACTCTGTGCAGCTGTAGTTTCATCAAGCAGCACAAAAAAAAATTACAAGAACTAATTTACGAGTAAAATCCAACATAATGGTCAAATTTTTAACGATAATAGGATAATAAAATGTTTATGTCTCTTTTCTTTTAATCTCTATATAGCTGTCTACGAACCTGTCTGTGAAAAATGCCATTAACGATGGGCAATTTGAATATAAGCTTGAAAGCAGAAATTCCAAATACGTATTCTCGGGAGAAAAACAATATTATTTTAGAACTGTGCAGGATCGTCTCCCATTACCATCTTCAGAGATATCGCCTCATATTCGTTAGAAATATGCAACCAGAATTACATTACAAATTTCCGTCGGTAAGATAATTTTACGATTATTTATTTCGCTCGAATAATTCTTCGATGTAGGCAATGTAAAATGCAATACTCCTTCTCGAACATACTCTGTGCAGCTGTAGTTTCATCAAGCAGCACAAAAAAAAATTACAAGAACTAATTTACGAGTAAAATCCAACATAATGGTCAAATTTTTAACGATAATAGGATAATAAAATGTTTATGTCTCTTTTCTTTTAATCTCTATATAGCTGTCTACGAACCTGTCTGTGAAAAATGCCATTAACGATGGGCAATTTGAATATAAGCTTGAAAGCAGAAATTCCAAATACGTATTCTCGGGAGAAAAACAATATTATTTTAGAACTGTGCAGGATCGTCTCCCATATTACCATCTTCAGAGATATCGCCTCATATTCGTTAGAAATATGCAACCAGAATTACATTACAAATTTCCGTCGGTAAGATAATTTTACGATTATTCATTTCTCTCGAATAATTCTTCGATGTAGGCAATGTAAAATGCAATACTCCTTCTCGAACATACTCTGTGCAGCTGTAGTTTCATCAAGCAGCACAAAAAAAAATTACAAGAACTAATTTACGAGTAAAATCCAACATAATGGTCAAATTTTTAACGATAATAGGATAATAAAATGTTTATGTCTCTTTTCTTTTAATCTCTATATAGCTGTCTACGAACCTGTCTGTGAAAAATGCCATTAACGATGGGCAATTTGAATATAAGCTTGAAAGCAGAAATTCCAAATACGTATTCTCGGGAGAAAAACAATATTATTTTAGAACTGTGCAGGATCGTCTCCCATATTACCATCTTCAGAGATATCGCCTCATATTCGTTAGAAATATGCAACCAGAATTACATTACAAATTTCCGTCGGTAAGATAATTTTACGATTATTCATTTCTCTCGAATAATTCATCGATGTAGGCAATGTAAAATGCAATACTCCTTCTCGAACATACTCTGTGCAGCTGTAGTTTCATCAAGCAGCACAAAAAAAAATTACAAGAACTAATTTACGAGTAAAATCCAACATAATGGTCAAATTTTTAACGATAATAGGATAAGAAGTTGTTTATGTCTCTGTTCTTTTAATCTCTATATAGCTGTCTCCGAACCTGTCTGTGAAAAATGCCATTAACGATGGGCAATTTGAATATAAGCTTGAAAGCAGAAATTCCAAATACGTATTCTCGGGAGAAAAACAATATTATTTTAGAACTGTGCAGGATCGTCTCCCATATTACCATCTTCAGAGATATCGCCTCATATTCGTTAGAAATATGCAACCAGAATTACATTACAAATTTCCGTCGGTAAGATAATTTTACGATTATTCATTTCTCTCGAATAATTCTTCGATGTAGGCAATGTAAAATGCAATACTCCTTCTCCAACATACTCTGTGCAGCTGTAGTTTCATCAAGCAGCACAAAAAAAAATTACAAGAACTAATTTACGAGTAAAATCCAACATAATGGTCAAATTTTTAACGATAATAGGATAATAAAATGTTTATGTCTCTTTTCTTTTAATCTCTATATAGCTGTCTACGAACCTGTCTGTGAAAAATGCCATTAACGATGGGCAATTTGAATATAAGCTTGAAAGCAGAAATTCCAAATACGTATTCTCGGGAGAAAAACAATATTATTTTAGAACTGTGCAGGATCGTCTCCCATATTACCATCTTCAGAGATATCGCCTCATATTCGTTAGAAATATGCAACCAGAATTACATTACAAATTTCCGTCGGTAAGATAATTTTACGATTATTCATTTCTCTCGAATAATTCTTCGATGTAGGCAATGTAAAATGCAATACTCCTTCTCGAACATACTCTGTGCAGCTGTAGTTTCATCAAGCAGCACAAAAAAAAATTACAAGAACTAATTTACGAGTAAAATCCAACATAATGGTCAAATTTTTAACGATAATAGGATAATAAAATGTTTATGTCTCTTTTCTTTTAATCTCTATATAGCTGTCTACGAACCTGTCTATGAAAAATGCCATTAACGATGGGCAATTTGAATATAAGCTTGAAAGCAGAAATTCCAAATACGTATTCTCGGGAGAAAAACAATATTATTTTAGAACTGTGCAGGATCGTCTCCCATATTACCATCTTCAGAGATATCGCCTCATATTCGTTAGAAATATGCAACCAGAATTACATTACAAATTTCCGTCGGTAAGATAATTTTACGATTATTCATTTCTCTCGAATAATTCTTCGATGTAGGCAATGTAAAATGCAATACTCCTTCTCCAACATACTCTGTGCAGCTGTAGTTTCATCAAGCAGCACAAAAAAAAATTACAAGAACTAATTTACGAGTAAAATCCAACATAATGGTCAAATTTTTAACGATAATAGGATAAGAAGTTGTTTATGTCTCTGTTCTTTTAATCTCTATATAGCTGTCTCCGAACCTGTCTATGAAAAATGCCATTAACGATGGGCAATTTGAATATAAGCTTGAAAGCAGAAATTCCAAATACGTATTCTCGGGAGAAAAACAATATTATTTTAGAACTGTGCAGGATCGTCTCCCATATTACCATCTTCAGAGATATCGCCTCATATTCGTTAGAAATATGCAACCAGAATTACATTACAAATTTCCGTCGGTAAGATAATTTTACGATTATTCATTTCTCTCGAATAATTCTTCGATGTAGGCAATGTAAAATGCAATACTCCTTCTCCAACATACTCTGTGCAGCTGTAGTTTCATCAAGCAGCACAAAAAAAAATTACAAGAACTAATTTACGAGTAAAATCCAACATAATGGTCAAATTTTTAACGATAATAGGATAATAAAATGTTTATGTCTCTTTTCTTTTAATCTCTATATAGCTGTCTACGAACCTGTCTATGAAAAATGCCATTAACGATGGGCAATTTGAATATAAGCTTGAAAGCAGAAATTCCAAATACGTATTCTCGGGAGAAAAACAATATTATTTTAGAACTGTGCAGGATCGTCTCCCATATTACCATCTTCAGAGATATCGCCTCATATTCGTTAGAAATATGCAACCAGAATTACATTACAAATTTCCGTCGGTAAGATAATTTTACGATTATTCATTTCTCTCGAATAATTCTTCGATGTAGGCAATGTAAAATGCAATACTCCTTCTCCAACATACTCTGTGCAGCTGTAGTTTCATCAAGCAGCACAAAAAAAAATTACAAGAACTAATTTACGAGTAAAATCCAACATAATGGTCAAATTTTTAACGATAATAGGATAATAAAATGTTTATGTCTCTTTTCTTTTAATCTCTATATAGCTGTCTACGAACCTGTCTATGAAAAATGCCATTAACGATGGGCAATTTGAATATAAGCTTGAAAGCAGAAATTCCAAATACGTATTCTCGGGAGAAAAACAATATTATTTTAGAACTGTGCAGGATCGTCTCCCATATTACCATCTTCAGAGATATCGCCTCATATTCGTTAGAAATATGCAACCAGAATTACATTACAAATTTCCGTCGGTAAGATAATTTTACGATTATTCATTTCTCTCGAATAATTCTTCGATGTAGGCAATGTAAAATGCAATACTCCTTCTCCAACATACTCTGTGCAGCTGTAGTTTCATCAAGCAGCACAAAAAAAAATTACAAGAACTAATTTACGAGTAAAATCCAACATAATGGTCAAATTTTTAACGATAATAGGATAATAAAATGTTTATGTCTCTTTTCTTTTAATCTCTATATAGCTGTCTACGAACCTGTCTATGAAAAATGCCATTAACGATGGGCAATTTGAATATAAGCTTGAAAGCAGAAATTCCAAATACGTATTCTCGGGAGAAAAACAATATTATTTTAGAACTGTGCAGGATCGTCTCCCATATTACCATCTTCAGAGATATCGCCTCATATTCGTTAGAAATATGCAACCAGAATTACATTACAAATTTCCGTCGGTAAGATAATTTTACGATTATTCATTTCTCTCGAATAATTCTTCGATGTAGGCAATGTAAAATGCAATACTCCTTCTCCAACATACTCTGTGCAGCTGTAGTTTCATCAAGCAGCACAAAAAAAAATTACAAGAACTAATTTACGAGTAAAATCCAACATAATGGTCAAATTTTTAACGATAATAGGATAAGAAGTTGTTTATGTCTCTGTTCTTTTAATCTCTATATAGCTGTCTCCGAACCTGTCTATGAAAAATGCCATTAACGATGGGCAATTTGAATATAAGCTTGAAAGCAGAAATTCCAAATACGTATTCTCGGGAGAAAAACAATATTATTTTAGAACTGTGCAGGATCGTCTCCCATATTACCATCTTCAGAGATATCGCCTCATATTCGTTAGAAATATGCAACCAGAATTACATTACAAATTTCCGTCGGTAAGATAATTTTACGATTATTCATTTCTCTCGAATAATTCTTCGATGTAGGCAATGTAAAATGCAATACTCCTTCTCCAACATACTCTGTGCAGCTGTAGTTTCATCAAGCAGCACAAAAAAAAATTACAAGAACTAATTTACGAGTAAAATCCAACATAATGGTCAAATTTTTAACGATAATAGGATAATAAAATGTTTATGTCTCTTTTCTTTTAATCTCTATATAGCTGTCTACGAACCTGTCTATGAAAAATGCCATTAACGATGGGCAATTTGAATATAAGCTTGAAAGCAGAAATTCCAAATACGTATTCTCGGGAGAAAAACAATATTATTTTAGAACTGTGCAGGATCGTCTCCCATATTACCATCTTCAGAGATATCGCCTCATATTCGTTAGAAATATGCAACCAGAATTACATTACAAATTTCCGTCGGTAAGATAATTTTACGATTATTCATTTCTCTCGAATAATTCTTCGATGTAGGCAATGTAAAATGCAATACTCCTTCTCCAACATACTCTGTGCAGCTGTAGTTTCATCAAGCAGCACAAAAAAAAATTACAAGAACTAATTTACGAGTAAAATCCAACATAATGGTCAAATTTTTAACGATAATAGGATAAGAAGTTGTTTATGTCTCTGTTCTTTTAATCTCTATATAGCTGTCTCCGAACCTGTCTGTGAAAAATGCCATTAACGATGGGCAATTTGAATATAAGCTTGAAAGCAGAAATTCCAAATACGTATTCTCGGGAGAAAAACAATATTATTTTAGAACTGTGCAGGATCGTCTCCCATATTACCATCTTCAGAGATATCGCCTCATATTCGTTAGAAATATGCAACCAGAATTACATTACAAATTTCCGTCGGTAAGATAATTTTACGATTATTCATTTCTCTCGAATAATTCTTCGATGTAGGCAATGTAAAATGCAATACTCCTTCTCCAACATACTCTGTGCAGCTGTAGTTTCATCAAGCAGCACAAAAAAAAATTACAAGAACTAATTTACGAGTAAAATCCAACATAATGGTCAAATTTTTAACGATAATAGGATAAGAAGTTGTTTATGTCTCTGTTCTTTTAATCTCTATATAGCTGTCTCCGAACCTGTCTGTGAAAAATGCCATTAACGATGGGCAATTTGAATATAAGCTTGAAAGCAGAAATTCCAAATACGTATTCTCGGGAGAAAAACAATATTATTTTAGAACTGTGCAGGATCGTCTCCCATATTACCATCTTCAGAGATATCGCCTCATATTCGTTAGAAATATGCAACCAGAATTACATTACAAATTTCCGTCGGTAAGATAATTTTACGATTATTCATTTCTCTCGAATAATTCTTCGATGTAGGCAATGTAAAATGCAATACTCCTTCTCCAACATACTCTGTGCAGCTGTAGTTTCATCAAGCAGCACAAAAAAAAATTACAAGAACTAATTTACGAGTAAAATCCAACATAATGGTCAAATTTTTAACGATAATAGGATAAGAAGTTGTTTATGTCTCTGTTCTTTTAATCTCTATATAGCTGTCTCCGAACCTGTCTGTGAAAAATGCCATTAACGATGGGCAATTTGAATATAAGCTTGAAAGCAGAAATTCCAAATACGTATTCTCGGGAGAAAAACAATATTATTTTAGAACTGTGCAGGATCGTCTCCCATATTACCATCTTCAGAGATATCGCCTCATATTCGTTAGAAATATGCAACCAGAATTACATTACAAATTTCCGTCGGTAAGATAATTTTACGATTATTCATTTCTCTCGAATAATTCTTCGATGTAGGCAATGTAAAATGCAATACTCCTTCTCCAACATACTCTGTGCAGCTGTAGTTTCATCAAGCAGCACAAAAAAAAATTACAAGAACTAATTTACGAGTAAAATCCAACATAATGGTCAAATTTTTAACGATAATAGGATAAGAAGTTGTTTATGTCTCTGTTCTTTTAATCTCTATATAGCTGTCTCCGAACCTGTCTGTGAAAAATGCCATTAACGATGGGCAATTTGAATATAAGCTTGAAAGCAGAAATTCCAAATACGTATTCTCGGGAGAAAAACAATATTATTTTAGAACTGTGCAGGATCGTCTCCCATATTACCATCTTCAGAGATATCGCCTCATATTCGTTAGAAATATGCAACCAGAATTACATTACAAATTTCCGTCGGTAAGATAATTTTACGATTATTCATTTCTCTCGAATAATTCTTCGATGTAGGCAATGTAAAATGCAATACTCCTTCTCCAACATACTCTGTGCAGCTGTAGTTTCATCAAGCAGCACAAAAAAAAATTACAAGAACTAATTTACGAGTAAAATCCAACATAATGGTCAAATTTTTAACGATAATAGGATAAGAAGTTGTTTATGTCTCTGTTCTTTTAATCTCTATATAGCTGTCTCCGAACCTGTCTGTGAAAAATGCCATTAACGATGGGCAATTTGAATATAAGCTTGAAAGCAGAAATTCCAAATACGTATTCTCGGGAGAAAAACAATATTATTTTAGAACTGTGCAGGATCGTCTCCCATATTACCATCTTCAGAGATATCGCCTCATATTCGTTAGAAATATGCAACCAGAATTACATTACAAATTTCCGTCGGTAAGATAATTTTACGATTATTCATTTCTCTCGAATAATTCTTCGATGTAGGCAATGTAAAATGCAATACTCCTTCTCCAACATACTCTGTGCAGCTGTAGTTTCATCAAGCAGCACAAAAAAAAATTACAAGAACTAATTTACGAGTAAAATCCAACATAATGGTCAAATTTTTAACGATAATAGGATAAGAAGTTGTTTATGTCTCTGTTCTTTTAATCTCTATATAGCTGTCTCCGAACCTGTCTGTGAAAAATGCCATTAACGATGGGCAATTTGAATATAAGCTTGAAAGCAGAAATTCCAAATACGTATTCTCGGGAGAAAAACAATATTATTTTAGAACTGTGCAGGATCGTCTCCCATATTACCATCTTCAGAGATATCGCCTCATATTCGTTAGAAATATGCAACCAGAATTACATTACAAATTTCCGTCGGTAAGATAATTTTACGATTATTCATTTCTCTCGAATAATTCTTCGATGTAGGCAATGTAAAATGCAATACTCCTTCTCCAACATACTCTGTGCAGCTGTAGTTTCATCAAGCAGCACAAAAAAAAATTACAAGAACTAATTTACGAGTAAAATCCAACATAATGGTCAAATTTTTAACGATAATAGGATAAGAAGTTGTTTATGTCTCTGTTCTTTTAATCTCTATATAGCTGTCTCCGAACCTGTCTGTGAAAAATGCCATTAACGATGGGCAATTTGAATATAAGCTTGAAAGCAGAAATTCCAAATACGTATTCTCGGGAGAAAAACAATATTATTTTAGAACTGTGCAGGATCGTCTCCCATATTACCATCTTCAGAGATATCGCCTCATATTCGTTAGAAATATGCAACCAGAATTACATTACAAATTTCCGTCGGTAAGATAATTTTACGATTATTCATTTCTCTCGAATAATTCTTCGATGTAGGCAATGTAAAATGCAATACTCCTTCTCCAACATACTCTGTGCAGCTGTAGTTTCATCAAGCAGCACAAAAAAAAATTACAAGAACTAATTTACGAGTAAAATCCAACATAATGGTCAAATTTTTAACGATAATAGGATAAGAAGTTGTTTATGTCTCTGTTCTTTTAATCTCTATATAGCTGTCTCCGAACCTGTCTGTGAAAAATGCCATTAACGATGGGCAATTTGAATATAAGCTTGAAAGCAGAAATTCCAAATACGTATTCTCGGGAGAAAAACAATATTATTTTAGAACTGTGCAGGATCGTCTCCCATATTACCATCTTCAGAGATATCGCCTCATATTCGTTAGAAATATGCAACCAGAATTACATTACAAATTTCCGTCGGTAAGATAATTTTACGATTATTCATTTCTCTCGAATAATTCTTCGATGTAGGCAATGTAAAATGCAATACTCCTTCTCCAACATACTCTGTGCAGCTGTAGTTTCATCAAGCAGCACAAAAAAAAATTACAAGAACTAATTTACGAGTAAAATCCAACATAATGGTCAAATTTTTAACGATAATAGGATAAGAAGTTGTTTATGTCTCTGTTCTTTTAATCTCTATATAGCTGTCTCCGAACCTGTCTGTGAAAAATGCCATTAACGATGGGCAATTTGAATATAAGCTTGAAAGCAGAAATTCCAAATACGTATTCTCGGGAGAAAAACAATATTATTTTAGAACTGTGCAGGATCGTCTCCCATATTACCATCTTCAGAGATATCGCCTCATATTCGTTAGAAATATGCAACCAGAATTACATTACAAATTTCCGTCGGTAAGATAATTTTACGATTATTCATTTCTCTCGAATAATTCTTCGATGTAGGCAATGTAAAATGCAATACTCCTTCTCCAACATACTCTGTGCAGCTGTAGTTTCATCAAGCAGCACAAAAAAAAATTACAAGAACTAATTTACGAGTAAAATCCAACATAATGGTCAAATTTTTAACGATAATAGGATAAGAAGTTGTTTATGTCTCTGTTCTTTTAATCTCTATATAGCTGTCTCCGAACCTGTCTGTGAAAAATGCCATTAACGATGGGCAATTTGAATATAAGCTTGAAAGCAGAAATTCCAAATACGTATTCTCGGGAGAAAAACAATATTATTTTAGAACTGTGCAGGATCGTCTCCCATATTACCATCTTCAGAGATATCGCCTCATATTCGTTAGAAATATGCAACCAGAATTACATTACAAATTTCCGTCGGTAAGATAATTTTACGATTATTCATTTCTCTCGAATAATTCTTCGATGTAGGCAATGTAAAATGCAATACTCCTTCTCCAACATACTCTGTGCAGCTGTAGTTTCATCAAGCAGCACAAAAAAAAATTACAAGAACTAATTTACGAGTAAAATCCAACATAATGGTCAAATTTTTAACGATAATAGGATAAGAAGTTGTTTATGTCTCTGTTCTTTTAATCTCTATATAGCTGTCTCCGAACCTGTCTGTGAAAAATGCCATTAACGATGGGCAATTTGAATATAAGCTTGAAAGCAGAAATTCCAAATACGTATTCTCGGGAGAAAAACAATATTATTTTAGAACTGTGCAGGATCGTCTCCCATATTACCATCTTCAGAGATATCGCCTCATATTCGTTAGAAATATGCAACCAGAATTACATTACAAATTTCCGTCGGTAAGATAATTTTACGATTATTCATTTCTCTCGAATAATTCTTCGATGTAGGCAATGTAAAATGCAATACTCCTTCTCCAACATACTCTGTGCAGCTGTAGTTTCATCAAGCAGCACAAAAAAAAATTACAAGAACTAATTTACGAGTAAAATCCAACATAATGGTCAAATTTTTAACGATAATAGGATAAGAAGTTGTTTATGTCTCTGTTCTTTTAATCTCTATATAGCTGTCTCCGAACCTGTCTGTGAAAAATGCCATTAACGATGGGCAATTTGAATATAAGCTTGAAAGCAGAAATTCCAAATACGTATTCTCGGGAGAAAAACAATATTATTTTAGAACTGTGCAGGATCGTCTCCCATATTACCATCTTCAGAGATATCGCCTCATATTCGTTAGAAATATGCAACCAGAATTACATTACAAATTTCCGTCGGTAAGATAATTTTACGATTATTCATTTCTCTCGAATAATTCTTCGATGTAGGCAATGTAAAATGCAATACTCCTTCTCCAACATACTCTGTGCAGCTGTAGTTTCATCAAGCAGCACAAAAAAAAATTACAAGAACTAATTTACGAGTAAAATCCAACATAATGGTCAAATTTTTAACGATAATAGGATAAGAAGTTGTTTATGTCTCTGTTCTTTTAATCTCTATATAGCTGTCTCCGAACCTGTCTGTGAAAAATGCCATTAACGATGGGCAATTTGAATATAAGCTTGAAAGCAGAAATTCCAAATACGTATTCTCGGGAGAAAAACAATATTATTTTAGAACTGTGCAGGATCGTCTCCCATATTACCATCTTCAGAGATATCGCCTCATATTCGTTAGAAATATGCAACCAGAATTACATTACAAATTTCCGTCGGTAAGATAATTTTACGATTATTCATTTCTCTCGAATAATTCTTCGATGTAGGCAATGTAAAATGCAATACTCCTTCTCCAACATACTCTGTGCAGCTGTAGTTTCATCAAGCAGCACAAAAAAAAATTACAAGAACTAATTTACGAGTAAAATCCAACATAATGGTCAAATTTTTAACGATAATAGGATAAGAAGTTGTTTATGTCTCTGTTCTTTTAATCTCTATATAGCTGTCTCCGAACCTGTCTGTGAAAAATGCCATTAACGATGGGCAATTTGAATATAAGCTTGAAAGCAGAAATTCCAAATACGTATTCTCGGGAGAAAAACAATATTATTTTAGAACTGTGCAGGATCGTCTCCCATATTACCATCTTCAGAGATATCGCCTCATATTCGTTAGAAATATGCAACCAGAATTACATTACAAATTTCCGTCGGTAAGATAATTTTACGATTATTCATTTCTCTCGAATAATTCTTCGATGTAGGCAATGTAAAATGCAATACTCCTTCTCCAACATACTCTGTGCAGCTGTAGTTTCATCAAGCAGCACAAAAAAAAATTACAAGAACTAATTTACGAGTAAAATCCAACATAATGGTCAAATTTTTAACGATAATAGGATAAGAAGTTGTTTATGTCTCTGTTCTTTTAATCTCTATATAGCTGTCTCCGAACCTGTCTGTGAAAAATGCCATTAACGATGGGCAATTTGAATATAAGCTTGAAAGCAGAAATTCCAAATACGTATTCTCGGGAGAAAAACAATATTATTTTAGAACTGTGCAGGATCGTCTCCCATATTACCATCTTCAGAGATATCGCCTCATATTCGTTAGAAATATGCAACCAGAATTACATTACAAATTTCCGTCGGTAAGATAATTTTACGATTATTCATTTCTCTCGAATAATTCTTCGATGTAGGCAATGTAAAATGCAATACTCCTTCTCCAACATACTCTGTGCAGCTGTAGTTTCATCAAGCAGCACAAAAAAAAATTACAAGAACTAATTTACGAGTAAAATCCAACATAATGGTCAAATTTTTAACGATAATAGGATAAGAAGTTGTTTATGTCTCTGTTCTTTTAATCTCTATATAGCTGTCTCCGAACCTGTCTGTGAAAAATGCCATTAACGATGGGCAATTTGAATATAAGCTTGAAAGCAGAAATTCCAAATACGTATTCTCGGGAGAAAAACAATATTATTTTAGAACTGTGCAGGATCGTCTCCCATATTACCATCTTCAGAGATATCGCCTCATATTCGTTAGAAATATGCAACCAGAATTACATTACAAATTTCCGTCGGTAAGATAATTTTACGATTATTCATTTCTCTCGAATAATTCTTCGATGTAGGCAATGTAAAATGCAATACTCCTTCTCCAACATACTCTGTGCAGCTGTAGTTTCATCAAGCAGCACAAAAAAAAATTACAAGAACTAATTTACGAGTAAAATCCAACATAATGGTCAAATTTTTAACGATAATAGGATAAGAAGTTGTTTATGTCTCTGTTCTTTTAATCTCTATATAGCTGTCTCCGAACCTGTCTGTGAAAAATGCCATTAACGATGGGCAATTTGAATATAAGCTTGAAAGCAGAAATTCCAAATACGTATTCTCGGGAGAAAAACAATATTATTTTAGAACTGTGCAGGATCGTCTCCCATATTACCATCTTCAGAGATATCGCCTCATATTCGTTAGAAATATGCAACCAGAATTACATTACAAATTTCCGTCGGTAAGATAATTTTACGATTATTCATTTCTCTCGAATAATTCTTCGATGTAGGCAATGTAAAATGCAATACTCCTTCTCCAACATACTCTGTGCAGCTGTAGTTTCATCAAGCAGCACAAAAAAAAATTACAAGAACTAATTTACGAGTAAAATCCAACATAATGGTCAAATTTTTAACGATAATAGGATAAGAAGTTGTTTATGTCTCTGTTCTTTTAATCTCTATATAGCTGTCTCCGAACCTGTCTGTGAAAAATGCCATTAACGATGGGCAATTTGAATATAAGCTTGAAAGCAGAAATTCCAAATACGTATTCTCGGGAGAAAAACAATATTATTTTAGAACTGTGCAGGATCGTCTCCCATATTACCATCTTCAGAGATATCGCCTCATATTCGTTAGAAATATGCAACCAGAATTACATTACAAATTTCCGTCGGTAAGATAATTTTACGATTATTCATTTCTCTCGAATAATTCTTCGATGTAGGCAATGTAAAATGCAATACTCCTTCTCCAACATACTCTGTGCAGCTGTAGTTTCATCAAGCAGCACAAAAAAAAATTACAAGAACTAATTTACGAGTAAAATCCAACATAATGGTCAAATTTTTAACGATAATAGGATAAGAAGTTGTTTATGTCTCTGTTCTTTTAATCTCTATATAGCTGTCTCCGAACCTGTCTGTGAAAAATGCCATTAACGATGGGCAATTTGAATATAAGCTTGAAAGCAGAAATTCCAAATACGTATTCTCGGGAGAAAAACAATATTATTTTAGAACTGTGCAGGATCGTCTCCCATATTACCATCTTCAGAGATATCGCCTCATATTCGTTAGAAATATGCAACCAGAATTACATTACAAATTTCCGTCGGTAAGATAATTTTACGATTATTCATTTCTCTCGAATAATTCTTCGATGTAGGCAATGTAAAATGCAATACTCCTTCTCCAACATACTCTGTGCAGCTGTAGTTTCATCAAGCAGCACAAAAAAAAATTACAAGAACTAATTTACGAGTAAAATCCAACATAATGGTCAAATTTTTAACGATAATAGGATAAGAAGTTGTTTATGTCTCTGTTCTTTTAATCTCTATATAGCTGTCTCCGAACCTGTCTGTGAAAAATGCCATTAACGATGGGCAATTTGAATATAAGCTTGAAAGCAGAAATTCCAAATACGTATTCTCGGGAGAAAAACAATATTATTTTAGAACTGTGCAGGATCGTCTCCCATATTACCATCTTCAGAGATATCGCCTCATATTCGTTAGAAATATGCAACCAGAATTACATTACAAATTTCCGTCGGTAAGATAATTTTACGATTATTCATTTCTCTCGAATAATTCTTCGATGTAGGCAATGTAAAATGCAATACTCCTTCTCCAACATACTCTGTGCAGCTGTAGTTTCATCAAGCAGCACAAAAAAAAATTACAAGAACTAATTTACGAGTAAAATCCAACATAATGGTCAAATTTTTAACGATAATAGGATAAGAAGTTGTTTATGTCTCTGTTCTTTTAATCTCTATATAGCTGTCTCCGAACCTGTCTGTGAAAAATGCCATTAACGATGGGCAATTTGAATATAAGCTTGAAAGCAGAAATTCCAAATACGTATTCTCGGGAGAAAAACAATATTATTTTAGAACTGTGCAGGATCGTCTCCCATATTACCATCTTCAGAGATATCGCCTCATATTCGTTAGAAATATGCAACCAGAATTACATTACAAATTTCCGTCGGTAAGATAATTTTACGATTATTCATTTCTCTCGAATAATTCTTCGATGTAGGCAATGTAAAATGCAATACTCCTTCTCCAACATACTCTGTGCAGCTGTAGTTTCATCAAGCAGCACAAAAAAAAATTACAAGAACTAATTTACGAGTAAAATCCAACATAATGGTCAAATTTTTAACGATAATAGGATAAGAAGTTGTTTATGTCTCTGTTCTTTTAATCTCTATATAGCTGTCTCCGAACCTGTCTGTGAAAAATGCCATTAACGATGGGCAATTTGAATATAAGCTTGAAAGCAGAAATTCCAAATACGTATTCTCGGGAGAAAAACAATATTATTTTAGAACTGTGCAGGATCGTCTCCCATATTACCATCTTCAGAGATATCGCCTCATATTCGTTAGAAATATGCAACCAGAATTACATTACAAATTTCCGTCGGTAAGATAATTTTACGATTATTCATTTCTCTCGAATAATTCTTCGATGTAGGCAATGTAAAATGCAATACTCCTTCTCCAACATACTCTGTGCAGCTGTAGTTTCATCAAGCAGCACAAAAAAAAATTACAAGAACTAATTTACGAGTAAAATCCAACATAATGGTCAAATTTTTAACGATAATAGGATAAGAAGTTGTTTATGTCTCTGTTCTTTTAATCTCTATATAGCTGTCTCCGAACCTGTCTGTGAAAAATGCCATTAACGATGGGCAATTTGAATATAAGCTTGAAAGCAGAAATTCCAAATACGTATTCTCGGGAGAAAAACAATATTATTTTAGAACTGTGCAGGATCGTCTCCCATATTACCATCTTCAGAGATATCGCCTCATATTCGTTAGAAATATGCAACCAGAATTACATTACAAATTTCCGTCGGTAAGATAATTTTACGATTATTCATTTCTCTCGAATAATTCTTCGATGTAGGCAATGTAAAATGCAATACTCCTTCTCCAACATACTCTGTGCAGCTGTAGTTTCATCAAGCAGCACAAAAAAAAATTACAAGAACTAATTTACGAGTAAAATCCAACATAATGGTCAAATTTTTAACGATAATAGGATAAGAAGTTGTTTATGTCTCTGTTCTTTTAATCTCTATATAGCTGTCTCCGAACCTGTCTGTGAAAAATGCCATTAACGATGGGCAATTTGAATATAAGCTTGAAAGCAGAAATTCCAAATACGTATTCTCGGGAGAAAAACAATATTATTTTAGAACTGTGCAGGATCGTCTCCCATATTACCATCTTCAGAGATATCGCCTCATATTCGTTAGAAATATGCAACCAGCTTTGCTGCTAAAATTTGTATATTATGAACCTAAAAGCAGAAAGACAGAAAACCCCTGAATACTCAATTTGAGCTTGTGTGAGTAACTTGTTACAAATTCGGTCTTCCATATTGAATTCACCATCTTGAATTCTAAATATCTGTTGACGGATTCGTGACCAGTAACTTAAAAAACCCCGAGTAACAAATTTCATCTGTTTTCCGCGTACAGAAATATGTTTGGTTCGAAGATATAATGTTAGGTCTCGTTTTACCTGACTGTGCTGGAAGAATCCTTTAAAAGTCGTAATGTGTTGTTTTTTCTACATTTTATATGTTTAGGAGTGCCCTCAGGTTGATTTTAAATGTGTGCCACCGAAAAAAAAAATGTTTTTCTTAAAGCGTAAAGTTAAAAGTTCTGTGGATTTACTCACATACAATTTTCAATAAGTCAATCAGTTAAAAGTATGTATGCATGGTCGATAAACAGTTTGGTCGGAATCGATCACGCGGGAGAATTAGAATATATTGCACGTTGACAATACCGACTGCACTTGCAATTTGTACAAGTCATGTTAGTCACAGAAAGGGCCGCTCCAAATGTCGGCATTGGCGCTGAAACCAGCGTAAAATATTAATCAGAAATAAACGGGACCTTCAGCGATCTGTTATTAACAGGGTTGCCAGATT